>JAOUQZ010000028.1:1949505-1979635 GCA_028564935.1 Neosilurus hyrtlii
ACCGCTGCTATGTATACCACACCGCTACTATGTATACCACACGGCTACTATGTATAACACACGGCTACTATGTATAACACACGGCTACTATGTATACCACACCGCTACTACGTATACCACACCGCTACTACGTATACCACACCGCTACTAAGTATACCACATCGCTACTATGTATACCACACCGCTACTATGTATAACACACGGCTACTATGTATAACACACGGCTACTATGTATACCACACCGCTACTATGTATACCACACCGCTACTATGTATACCACACCGCTACTATGTACACCACAACGCTGCTATGTATAACACACTGTTGCTATGTAGTGCATCATTAGCTGAAGTAAATAATCAGTACTTTATGTTCTTTTGTTTAATAAGTGAGATTACAGAGAGTCGTTCATTATTGTGAAATAACGCCCTTCTGGGTGTACAAGTCTCCACACTCCCGATCCTGATCACTCTGTCTGGGTTCATTTCAATATCGACCGGTACATTTTAAGAACATTTTAATTCATGACAAGAATCACGACATCGTCTAAGAGACAGAACCTGTGAGTGTTAAACCTCAGTGTGTGAAACCACTAAATGTTTTACAGTATGACTTGGAAGCCTGACAAACGGCGTGCTCTGGCTCTGCCTCTGATTTAGTGCTCGTGGATGCTGTGTTTAGTCCTCATGTTTAACCCAAACACTTTCCTGTGTTTTGATTTCTTTTTGAATAAAAACCAACATCCTGAAAAGCGTCATGCGAGTCTCACCTCCACTGGCGGAATTCCGAAGGCTTCCCCGATTTTGGCGTAGAGCTCACGGACGTTGCTGAATCCCTCGATGCGGCCCGTGGGGCTCCCGTGTGCCAGCTGGGTGTGAAAAATGAGACGAGGTCGCAGGTTAGTGGGTGGAGGAGGCAGACCTTCCTGTGTCACGCCTTCCGCAATTCCAACACGGCCACCATCGAGTCCGTCGACATTGAGTCCGGCGCGGATCGGCTCGGCTTCTTCGTTTTCCACCAGCGGAGACGCCTTCTTCCTTCGGCCCAGTCCGAGCGGCATGTTCTGGGGTTTCTCTCAGGGTTCAGTAGCACGGAGGAGAGGTTAGAATCTGGAGTTTGCGAAGCTTTAAAATCTCTGGAAGTGCGTGGTTTCGACTCAAGCCATTTAAAGAGAACACCTGGAATTAAAAAACGACCGGTAAAGTCAGCTCTCTGACAGTAGTGCTAGGGTTGTGTTAGTACCAGCATAATCATTATAATACATTACAACAGTCTACACACTAAATGCTCGTACACGTAGCCAGCTCTCCATTTAACATAAAGTTTTCTGTAATGAGATGTCTAACAGTCAGCAGCGCCAGCGCGTACTCTCACACTCAGTCCTGATGATGTCTTAGGACATAGCAGTTTACTTTGGTTACTGTGGCTTCAGGACAAGCTACAACAGTTTGTGTCAAGTTACCAAAAAATGAGAGAGAAAAAGATTAACTATATACAGAGTGATTTTCACAGAAATACTTGCAAAATATATAAAAATAAACACTATGGTAGAGTATGTTTTTGGAAAGTTTTGAAAGCTCCAGCTTTTTTGGATCATAAATTACATAAATTACAATTATTAATACAGGATTTTAACAGAACTGACGTGACACAGTTGACAAAGTTCTTGGCGACATAACTTCATATGCTTAAAAACACCAAATTGTATTAATTTCCTGTCTTTGCACATATACAGCTTAAATTGTCAACACAGGAAGGTACTTTTACATCAGAACAGATCTGGGCAAATCCAATAATATATTTAATAACTGGAGAACTGATGCTTAAGTAGTGACAACGGTATTGGGGACACAGCACATTATTAATTCAGCATTTCTGCACATAACTACGGTTAAGATAAAGGATGTTGCGTTTTTTTGTTGTTGTTTTTTTTTACCATACATTTGGGTGTGTTTATACCATGTGATTTATTCAAAATGAAAAAACTACAATCTTTCTAAAAACAAAAAAAACTGGGTATACAAAGAGTGGGGCATAAAATATGCATTTCTATGAGAATCAGTGTATTCTATGAGAATGTGTATGTATATACACACACACACACACAATAATATTTATGATAAACAGACTACAACTTTTTTTAATCAATACATAGTTTTCGGTACTGCTTATATGCGAAGCTATAAGAGTAGCACAGCTTATTTAAGGGTTGAAACAACTTCAATTCTTAGGGGAACAAATCTCCACCACATTTCCCGACTACGGTCCGGAGCGAACGGAGGAAAGGTTAACACTTAGTTTTCTTTTCGCCGCCCTTCACCTGTTGGATTTTCATGTTCATGGGTACCACCTGTCTTGTCAGTTTAATTATCCGTTCAATAAGTTCATGTTCCATGTTCCATGTTCCTGTTCAGGTTTTGCTCAATGAAAGTTCGTGTGCCTTGTGTTTTTTTTTCTTTTCCTGTGTGTGTCTGAGCGGTGGTGTATCGGCCTCTATTTTATTCATTTTTTGCTTGGTTGCAGCATCACCTCAGTGACGTGGCAGCATCATTATGGCACAGACAAGGTCCCATGCCTGGGAGCGCCACTATAACGTAGCTTATCTAATTATAAATGGATAAACATACTCTGTGGTGTAAGAGGAAGAACAAAAATACAGGAATGAGTAGTTTCTGAGAAACAGTCGTAACCTGTCGTTGATTAGTTTCCTCTAACAGCACAATCACTGTATATATTACTGTATGTATTAACTCAATGTGACGTCATATTGATATAAAAACAGCCTCTTCTCTAATTCAAAACAATAAAACCTCACATCCCATACTGAACCACCTCTGTAACAAACACCTTCATCAACATACAGACTTATTCATCTCTAAACCGTGTCAGTACTATGTTTAGCAACAGTCTGCCTAAGATTAAAGCTAAAACAAGAGGAAACAAACACTGGATAAAAAGATATTTGTGGAAATGATAAGTTTGCTAAGTGCAAGTTAGGAGGTGATTAGCAGGCTCTTTAGAAAAACCCAAACATTTACAGCAAACAAACGACCAAATACGAAAGAAATGACAATTACACAACTCCTCTGAGTTATTAAATCTCTCGAGTAACAGGGGAAATGATGACAAAACAAAAAATATCCATAAGAAGTTTAAAAACCGGGATGCTAGCTGGCTTAGCTTCAAAAACCGTTAGCTGTTTTGCTTGCTCCTAGCTGCGATTTTACAGACCCGCCCTAAAAATCGACCAGACTCACCACGATATCGTGATTAAATCCTGTTATCAAACCAATAAACCATCAAACCTGAGTGTTTACTTATGACTAATTTTCACACCTTCTACACTGAACGCGTTCCCATCACAGGACAGGATGAGAGGATGACCATCCGCAGGAATGTCGCTGCCAGGGCTGCTTCAATCCCCATCTAAGCTGTAGTGCCCTTTTTAGTGCGCGTGCGCTACAGTTTTCACACACTGCGCAGTGCGCTTGTTAAAGGAAGCAGCAAGGCGTTTGGGATCGACCCAGCCTTGTATACTTTTCCTCGGCTCGAGGGCCGGTTCAAAGAGAAGGAAAAGTGCACTCCTACCATCTAGTGTTCAGGATTTTCCAATTAAAACACGCCCTGAAACATGGGGGTAGTTTTACCTCACCAAAATCCACTCTAGTGGACAGAGCAACGAAATACAGCAGCACCTGATCATTGCTTTAAAATGTAATTAAGCAAAATGAGTGTTGCACCATTAACACTGTGGGGAATTTAGCGGATCACCGGATTCCATCTGTAACCTGCATCATACAGCATTTTGTACAGGTCAGTTCCTTCCATTTTTTCATACTTTAGACAAAATATTATCCAGCATCCTCTTCGTGGTGATCCCTTGTGGCCTTAGTGAAGTAGGCGTGGCCTGTCTCAGTGAAGGAGGTGTGGCCTGTGTGTCTGTCTCACTGAAGGAGGTGTGGCCTGTGTGTCTGTAACACTCAGTGAAGGAGGTGTGGCCTGTGTGTCTGTAATACTCAGTGAAGGAGGTGTGGCCTGTGTGTCTGTCTCACTGAAGGAGGTGTGGCCTGTGTGTCTGTAACACTCAGTGAAGGAGGTGTGGCCTGTGTGTCTGTAATACTCAGTGAAGGAGGTGTGGCCTGTGTGTCGGTCTCAGTGAAGGTGTGGCCTGTGTGTCTGTCTCAGTGAAGGAGACGTGGACTGTGTGTCTGTAATACTCAGTGAAGGAGGTGTGGCCTGTGTGTCTGTCTCAGTGAAGGAGATGTGGCCCTGTGTGTCTGTAATACTCAGTGAAGGAGGTGTGGCCTGTGTCTCTGTCTCAGTGAAGGAGACGTGGCCTGTGTGTCTAATACTCAGTAAAGGAGGTGTGGCCTGTGTCTGTAATACTCAGTGAAGGAGATGTGGCCTGTGTGTCTGTAATACTCAGTGAAGGAAGGGTGGATTGTGTGTCTGTCTCAGTGAAGGAGGTGTGACCGTCTCAGTGAAGGAGACGTGGACTGTGTGCCTGTAATACTCAGTGAAGGAAGGGTGAATTGTGTGTCTGTCTCAGTGAAGGAGGTGTGACCTGTGTGTCTGTCTCAGTGAAGGAGACGTGGACTGTGTGTCTGTAATACTCAGTGAAGGAAGGGTGGATTGTGTGTCTGTCTCAGTGAAGGAGGTGTGACCGTCTCAGTGAAGGAGACGTGGACTGTGTGCCTGTAATACTCAGTGAAGGAAGGGTGAATTGTGTGTCTGTCTCAGTGAAGGAGGTGTGACCTGTGTGTCTGTCTCAGTGAAGGAGACGTGGACTGTGTGTCTGTCTCAGTGAAGGAGACATGGACTGTGTGTCTGTCTCAGTGAAGGAGACATGGCCTGTGTGTCTGTCTCAGTGAAGGAGACATGGACTATGTATCTGTAATACTCAGTGAAGAAGGTGTGGCCTGTGTGTCTGTCTTAGTGAAGGAAGGGTGGACTGTGTGTCTGTCTCAGTGAGGGAGGTGTGGCCTGTGTGTCTGTAATACTCAGTGAAGGAGGTGTGGTCTGTGTCTGTGTCTCAGTAAAGGAGACGTGGACTGTGTGTCTGTAATACTCAGTAAAGGAAGGGTGGATTGTGTGTCTGTCTCAGTGAAGAAGGTGTGGCCTGTGTGTCTGTAATACTCAGTGAAGGAGACGTGGCCCTGTGTGTCTGTAATACACAGTGAAGGAGGTGTGGCCTGTGTGTCTGTCTCAGTGAAGGAGACATGGCCTGTGTGTCTGTAATACTCAGTGAAGGAAGGGTGGACTGCGTGTGTGTCTGTAATACTCAGTGAAGGAGGTGTGGCCTGTGTCTGTAATACTCAGTGAAGGAGGTGTGGCCTGTGTCTGTCTCAGTGAAGGAGATGTGGACTGTGTGTCTGTAATACTCAGTAAAGGAGACGTGGCCTGTGTCTGTAATACCCATTGAAGGAAGGGTGGACTTTTTGTCTGTCTCAGTGAAGGAGACATGGCCTGTGTGTCTGTAACACTCAGTGAAGGGTGGACTGTGTGTCTGTCTCAGTTAAGGAGACATGGCCTGTGTGTCTGTAATACTCAGTGAAGGAAGGGTGGACTGTGTGTCTGTCTCAGTGAAGGAGGTGTGGCCTGTGTGTCTGTAATACTCAGTGAAGGAGGTGTGGCCTGTCTGTCTGTCTCAGTGGAGGAGACGTGGCCTGTGTTTCTGTCTCAGTGAAGGAGACATGGCCTGTGTTTCTGTCTCAGTGAAGGAAATGTGGCCTGTGTCTGTCTCAGTGAAGGAGACGTGACCTGTGTGTCTGTAATACTCAGTGAAGGAAGGGTGGAGTAAGTGTTTGTCTTAGTGAAGGAGGTGTGGCCTGTGTGTCTGTAATTCTCTGTGAAGGAGGTGTTGCCTGTGTGTCTGTCTCAGTGAAGGAGGTGTAGCCTGTGTGTCTGTCTCAGTGAAGGAGTGGCCTGTGTGTCTGTAACACTCAGTGAAGGAGGTGTGGACTGTTTGTCTGTCCCAGTGAAAGAGTTGTGGCCTGTGCCTGTCAGATTCAGTGGAGGTACAGCTTGTGTGTCAGACTCAGTGGACGAGGTGTGACTGTCAATCTTAGTGAGAGGTTTGGCCTCATCCTGTCAGTCTCAGTGAGGGAGGCATGGCCTGGGTGGCTGTCAGTCTCTGTCATGTAGGTGTGGCCTGTGTCTGTGAGTACAAAAAGGGAATTTAAATGTTTGTTGTTAAGTTTTTATCTACCCAGCTTATCCTGTAGTGAAAGAACACTCCTGTGTCCTTGTCCAGTCCCAATATTCTACACATTCAGGCCTCAGCGTCCCCTCTGCTACATCCTGTCTGTCTCAGAATACTGGAGCAGCTAAATGTGATTTTTGGCCAGAATCTTTCCGTTGATGATACAAGCATGAAATTTGGTATGAATATACTTTGTAAGTCACTATTTGAGAAAAAAGTGCTAGCCATCAAAAATTCCAATATGGCCACATTTTTTTCAAGATGGCTGTTAGTGCACCAAAAACAGCCATAAACCGACCAACCAAAAAAAATATATATAATTTTTTTTTAAACTAAATAAATAAATAAAAATTCAGCTGATCTGTCAAGTTCCTCTGTGCAGATAAAGCTGAATAGCTGGGTAAAGGTAGTTCATCTAGGGGAAGGAAAACTCCGAAATTGTCAGGCATCTTTAGGAAACTAGAACACTCAGTGAACCCATTTACCCACTAAAGCACAGATTCTTGCCATCTTATACAGTGGCGCTTGGAAGTTTGTGAACCCTTAAGAATTTTATACATTTCTAAAGAATTTCAACCTAAAACATCAGATTTTCACACAAGTCCTAAAAGTAGATAAAGAGAACCCAGTTAAAGAAATGAGAAAAAAAATTTATTATATTGGATCATTTATTTATTGAGGAAAATGATACAATATAATAATATCTGTGAGTGGCAAAAGTATGTGAACCTTTGATTTCAGTATCTGATGTGACCCTCTTTTGCAGCAATAACTGCAGCTTAATGTTTCTGGTAACTGTTGATCAGACCTGCACATCAGCTTGGAGGAATTTTAGCCCATTCCTCTGTACAGAACAGCTTCAATTCAGGGATGTTGGTGGGTTTCCTCACATAAACTGCTCACTTCATACATCTCAATTAGACTAAGGTCAGGACTTTGACTTGGCCATTCCAAAACATCAACTTTAACCTTTAACCAATCTTTAGAACGACTTGTGTGCTTAGAATCATTGTCTTGCTGCATGACTCACTTTCTCTTGAGATTCAGATCATGTCCTGATATTTTCCTTTAGTATTTGATGGTATAATCTCAGGATTCATTGTTCCATCAATGATGGCAAACCGTCCTGGTCCAGATGCAGCAAAACAGGCCCAAACCATTATACTACCACTACTGTTTCACAGATGGGATAAAGTCCTTAAGCTGGAATTCAGTGTTTTCCTTTCTGAAAATATAATGCTTCCTGTCCACAAGATAATTTTCCAATAGCCCTCTGGTTTGTCCATGTGATCTTTAGCAAACTACAGATGCACAGCAATGTTCTTTTTGAAGAGCAGTGGCTTCCTCCTTGCAACCCTGCCATGCACACCATTGTTGTTCAGTGTTCTCCCGATGGTGGAATCATTAACATTAGCCAATGCGAGAGAGGCCCTCAGTTGCTTGGAAGTTTCCCTGGGGTCCTTTGTGACCTTGGAAACTATTACACGCCTTTTACTTGGAGTTATCTTAGTTGGTCGACCACTCCTGGGGAGGGTAACAATGATCTTAAATGTCCACCATTTCTAAACAATCTGTCATACTGTTGATTGGTGGAGTCCAAACCCTTTAGAGATGGTTTTGTAACCTTTTCCAGCCTGATGAGCATCAGCAACCCTTTTTCTGAGGTCCTCAGAAATCTCCTTTATTGGTGCCAAAATACACTTCCACGAACATGTGTTGACAGTTTGATAGATCAGTGTTAATATTGGATAATAATTTAAACAGGGTTCCCAAAACGACAAGAACTGAACAGGAGACTCCTCCAGACACACGGCTGCCCTCTGCTCAATTTGTGATTTATGAAGTTTTGCATCCTTTTCATGGAGAGATGAGAAGAGATACCTGTTTCTGATTGGTTGGTTCAAGTCTTTTGCGTATGAATATCTCTTGCATAGTTTTATTTGTTTAATTTGTAAAAACCTTTCCAACAATAAAGTGTGTGTATGCGTGTGTGGGGGGATGATGTGTATATACAAGCCATACATAGGAAATGGACTGATTATTACTAAAGAACCAACATTTAATTACTGACCTCTTATTGGTTCATTTTTTGGCTGGTCTTTTATTCCTGTATCCTTAGGTTTTCAAAATAAATAATAATAAGTATTTAGGTTTTAAAAACACCAAGCACACATACCAAAACTGGAAAAAAAAATTGCAGTGAGGTGTTGAATGCTGCCACAGTGAACCGGTTACAAGGTGCAAAACGTTTCTTCCGATACATGCATGTATGAGTATCTCTCCAGTAAAAAAACTGGAAATTAAGAACCCAACTTTGCCAACAACTCAAATTATTTTTGCAAATGCAAATCTGATTTCCAGGCACACACACACACACACACACACACACACACAAAACACAGGCAATTTGTATCAGGTTGGTATCAGGACCCGAAACAAGATACATGAAACAGGAAGAAGAGTGCGGAAGCACAGGGAAAAGAAAGAATGCCTCAAAGCGTTAAAGTGAAACTTCTGGACTGCACCCCCCCTCCCTTCCCACACACACACACACACACACACACCTGTCCCTGTCAAAATAACAATGACATTTGTTAAATAGAAAGATCTTGCAGGAGCTAAAGGAGTAAAAATGATGAAGGCAGCTGTAATGACTATGAGGTAATGTGTGTGTGTGTGTGTGTGTGTGTGTGCGTGTGTGTGTGTGTGTGTGTGTCTTGAGCGAATGTTAGTACTGTGCAAGTTCACAGTGATGTCAAAATTGCACTCAACAAATGTAAGTGGTTTATAAATTAATACAGTGGAGAAGTCTAACTGATCAGCAGAAACCACCTCCACCACACCCCAAAACCTCAACCACTCCCAAAACCACCCTCCTCCCCCCCTGACCTAGGCGCTCACGGTGGGAGGATCTGCAGCAGAGCCTCGCGAGTGTTCTGAGTCACTTTATCTGGAAACTTCACAACAAATTCCAGCACCATGTCCCCTTTCTTATCAGGATGTTTGGACAGGGGCAGTCCCTCACCCACGACCCTCTTCTTCATGCCTGGTTTGATGACGTCTCGGGATGTCACTGTGATGGTCCGGCCGTCCAGCGTTGGCGCACTGATCGAGCAGCCACACAGCGCCTGTGGATAAAACATACACACAAATGATAATTATTCACAGAATCACAATGTTTTGTTACCCCATGACTCAACCGATTCACTTCCTGCAAGTGAGTCGATTCAGAGTCGAATCACTTTAGAAGCCTACAGATTGTTGGCTGAAAAGCTCTCCAACCTTAAGATGCCAAATAAATAATACGCAAAAATTCAAGATGGATATTGATGTTTTTGTCAAGGGAACTATTGAATAATATCCACCACCCAAAGGTGAATAAGTGTTTTAGTGTAAACTACAGGAGAAAATAAGACTTTTATTCTCATGAGTCACGAGTTTTACCGAACCAATCAGATCACTCCATTTCTGTGTGGTATATACTAAAACACCATAAAATGATTTTATGTTTTGTTGTTAAATAAGACATGCTTTAATCCATTTTATGACCTCTCCAGTAAAACTGTTACCAAGGAAACAATAACGCATCACAACCAGCGCTCTACAATCAACCCTGTTGTTATACAAAACTAATCTCTGCACCAATCAGATTCTAGATCTCAACAGGGTCGTTTAAAGAAGCAGATCTTACATCTCGAAGTGATATCCTGATGGGGTAGATGATATCGGAGCCATCTCTGCGGAACACCGGGTGCACCTTGTCTTTTACGATAAAAACAATGTCAGCAGGGATGTTGGTGGGCGTCTCGTCTCCCTCTTTTGGGAATGTGATCTTTGTTCCTTCTTTCCAGCCAGGTTTGATGTTCACTGTGAGGATCTTGTCCTCGGTGCGGACCGTGCAGCCATCTGGGTTCAGCCGCTTGCGTGAGATCTTCATTTTCTTGGTGCAGCCAGAGAACACTTCCTCCAAGCTCACCTTGAGCTCATGAATAACCGGAGGGTCTTTCTTCTTCTCCCGCGGTGCGTGAACACCACCGACACGAGTCTTAAAGGACCTGGGAAAGCCTCCCATGCCTCCCATGCCAAACGCAGCAAAGGGATCATCCACATCCATGTCCTCGTCGTCTGCTCCGTGGGCAAAGAACTGGTCGAACGGACTGCGGCCGCCAAAGAACTTTGCGAACATGGCGTGTGGGTCTCCATGGAACGTGTAACTTGGCCCATTGCTTCCACAGCCACCAGAATGACCTTTCAGTCCTGAAGGGAGAGAAACAACAAATCAACTTCTGATCCCCAATTACTGCTTCCTGTTTAACTAGATCTCACTCCACCCCCCCAGGCAATTGGAATACTAGCTTTATTTATACCGTTTCACTTTTTTTTTATTTCTCCATCCATCCATCCAGAGAGACAGAGAGAGAGAGAGAGAAATGGTAAGAAGGAAAGTGAGTGAGGTAGACAGAGAGAGGGGCAGACAAACAATAGAAAGACAGAGAGAGACAATTAAAGAAATAGTGTGAGAGAGACAGAGAGGGAGAGAGAGAGAAAGACAGTGGAAGAGGGAGAGAGAAAGTTGGAGTGGGAGAGAGAAAAAAAAAGTGCGAGGCAAATGAAAAATAATGAGAAAGAAAAAAGAAAGAAAGGAAAAGAAAGGAAGAGAGAGAGAAAGGTGAACAGATGACGAAAGAAAGACAGAGTTGGAGAGATACAGAGAAAGATGAACAGATGAAAGAAAGTGAGAAAAAGAAAGACAAGAGTGTGAGTGAGAGAGAGACAAATAATAGTGAAAGAAAGAGAGTGGGAGAGACAGGAGGACAGATGACGAAAGAGTGAGAGAAAGAAAGACAGTGAGGGGGCGAACAGATGAAAGACAAAAGAAAGAGAGTTGGGGAGAGGGAGAGACAGAGAGAGAGACAAAGAGAGAGATGAACAGGTGAAAAAAAGTGAGAAAAAGAAAGACAAGAGTGTAAGAGAAAAAGAGAGAGACAGATGATAAAAGAAATAGTGAAAGGAAGTGGGAGAGAGAGAGACAGGAGGACAGATGACGAAAGAGTGAGAAAAAGAAAGACAAGAGTGTAAGAGAAAAGAGAGAGAGATAGAAGAAATAGTGAGGGAAAGAAAGACAGCAGGTGAAAGAGAGAGTGCAAGTGAGAGCTTTTGTTGTCAATCAAGTGAAGGGGCGTGGTTTTATACTCAACACTAAACAGGACGAACATCTTTCAGAAAAGACGTTAGATTTTTTTTTTAAATAATAACACATCCAAGAACTGCATAAAGCCCTGAAGAACGTTTCTTTATTTGCGTTAATGAAGTAAATAAGAGAGGGCTTACATTCAGTTAACAAAGCAAAGGATTATTTTTAAAGATGGGTATCTGCCAGCCCTGTAGCAAACTCATGACCCCGCCCTCTTTCGAAGCCACGCCCCGCAGCCCGGTTCAGGAAGACTCACTCACCTTCTTCACCATAGCGGTCATAAACATCTTTCTTTTTAGAGTCGCTCAGGACGTCATAGGCTTCTGCGATCTCTTTGAATTTATCTTCGGCTCCAGGGGATTTGTTTTTATCCGGGTGATACCGTAACGCCTGTTTTCTGTACGCTTTCTTAATCTCCTCGTCAGAGGCGCCCTTCTGTATTCCCAAGACTTTATAATAATCTTTACCCATTACAGAGGATATCCGCGTTTTTAAAAACGATTAAAACTCTTAAGCACCGAGTTAAACAGCTGCCGGGTCCATTGAGAGCTTATTAAATGAAATATCTAGCGTTCAGCCACATTAGTGAGCGGAGTCTCTACACAAACACACAGGTTTCCTCTTTCTTCTGAAACAAACTCGCTGTGTTTACACTTAACAAATCCCCCGCATCCCTACAGCGCTAAAAAATAAATAAAAAGCCTCTCTGGGACTATTTAGAAGGGTTTTTTCACCTCTCGTCATAAAAGAAAGAAAACAATTCGACCTCATTATTGAAACCAGAGCAGCAGAGAAAGTTCTAGAAAAAGCCCGTGCCTCGTCTTCAAAATGTGTGACGTGTTTCTACGCGTGAGAGCACAGCGCCTCCTGCTGGTCCGGAGCACTCCGCCGACCGGACCCGTCTCTTCTGATTGGCTACTTTTATCACCATCATCCAATTATAGAGCAGCATGCATTGCTGTGGGGTTTAAAACATTACATTAAGAATTGTGACTGACATTTTTTCTTTTAAGTTTCTGTGTGGTGTTTGCATGTTCTCCCCATGCTTCCTCTGGGTACTCTGGTTTCCTCCAACAGTTCAAAAACATGCACACAGTGGCGGCTCCTGTCTAATTTTTCAGGGGGGGCAATTGTTGTGATGATGACTAAGGTGACCCGTTCAATGGTTAAACTGATAAGTAGTGAGGCAACTGTCAGCTTTTACTGGTCAACTGAGCAAAATCACCTGTAACTACTACACTTAAAAAGACAAAGATTTTCCCTGCCACTACATAGGCCACATACTGGACTACATTAGATTCCATCCATGAGTCTTCATAAATAACATTTTTTTGATTCTACAAATAATGATAAGTCCCCTGTGGTCATCAACTGAACATTGAAACACATGATTCTAGTTATTTGTTTATTTATTTGTTTTTTACGTCCGTAAGACGAAAGCATGTTAGTGCGAGACCTCCCGGAACTCACAGAGATTGCATTGTAGTGCCTGAAATTAAAAAAAAAACATCATACATTAAAGTCTATGAGAGTAAGCTGGGCGATTTTCCAACAGACTGAAATCGCCCAAAGTGGGCGGTACCTAATGAAGCATGGCTTTACACTGGCTAGACAATGTTATACAGAGACAGATTAGTGTCAGAGAGTCACAACGACCTTAATATTGTGTAAGAATATGAAAGAAAAAAATTTCCTAATTTTTCCCCACTGGTGGTGCGTCGCCCAATCGCCTGTGTGAATAAACCGCCCATGCATGCACAGTCGGCTAATTGGCTCTTCCATATCGCCCCTATTATATAGTCAGTAACACCAAGATTCTAGTTCCAAGATTGAATATCAAGCTGACTATTCGCTTCAGTATAAATGCTGTATAACAGCATTTAAAGTTTTAGTATATATTATGTGGAAACATAAGAAAAAGCGAACTAAACCTGCATTTTTTTTTTCAAATTTTCAATTTTAAATTGTGACAATGACCATGCCCATTTAATGACGGCACCTTTTACCCTCATCCTAGCATTTAATAACACAAAAAAAATCATACCTCGTAGGTTTCTTTGCATTATTTATTTATTTATTTGTGTGATTGTTTGTTTGTTTGGAATTACGTTTCGTTAAATTTTTAGGACTTCAGAATTAGTGATTGTGACAAATCGTGAGTGTCCACCATTTCAATTTAAGTACCATCCACTAGGGTAATGTCTATTCACTCCCAGATAATGAACCAATCAGATCATGCCTGTCCCCTATCTTGTCTTGTCTAATGTAATTCTCATGGTTGGGGGTCAGTAACTCTAATTACATAAAATTCTCTTGGCAGAATTTTTTACAGGGTAGCTTCTCAGGTCCCTTCCCTAACCCCCCAGAGCACCTTGTATTCCCAGGCAGTCTCACCTTAAAGGACTTAACAGGTCTCTCATATATTCCTGGAATCCTATTCATGATTTTATATGCAGAGCGACAGAGAGAGAGATGTATTCGTATCGTCATTTGTTCTGTTTTATTCTATTGTACTTCACTGGCTGAAGTTATAAATGACAGTAGTAAGGTACTACATTGTCTGTAACTCTGGAGCATTTCTGGACACCTTGTCCGGACAAGTTTGCCAGTTTGAGATTGCTGACATGGTGGTGGTAAATCTCCAGAGGGCAGCAGTGTGTCCTTAAATCCTTGCTGGATGCTTGGCATGCTGACGGATATGTAATCGATGAGGAGAAACTTGCCAAATATAAATACAAACACCCGACCCCTGTGGCGAAGGCTAGGGCACTAGGACCCAGTGGATTAGGAGACAGAAGGAGGCTCATTACTTTTACACACCAAGTTCACTTCCAAGCCATGTCAGTCTTCAGCCTGTACTTTAGAGGGATGGAACGCATGAAAGGGAATTAGTCCAGAAATACAGACACCGGTAGAATTGTTAAAATTTCACATTAGGGTCAGATTTTTTTAACCACGGTCATTTATCTTTGCAAGAAGAATCAGCCAGCCATATTGGTTCTTCACACCCACACTATAAATAGCATATCTTGGAAAACAGTAGAGCGACAGGAGAGTCCCCACAGTATGAGCAGAGAAAGCTCCTATATCTAGCTAGCTATTCTCTCTAGACCCTCATGGCCCCGAGCCCCGAGCTTCAGAATAGTCTTGACAACATCAGATCTTCTGCTGGGTTGGTCTGAGTTCTGCAAGGTCACCCAGCTGGCCTATGGAGAAATGGAAGGTATATATTTAGCCTGGTGTGAGGCGTGTTGTGGATAACACGTCCTGGGGCTCTCAGGTTTCGTGTTCAGAGGGCTTTTTGCAGGCCCTGGGGGGCACTAGGAGGAACGAGGCAGCCCCCCCAAAGTGTTAGAAGACGACAAGGCGACATTTTCCCTTCATTTTCAGGATCACTTTGTGGGTGACCAGCATCCCAAACACACCTCCCACTGTCAGTGCAGCATCTCGTCACTCTCCTTCTGCTCCAGCTGAAAGGAGCGGAGAGAGAGAGAGCAGCTGAGGTTGAAGAAGTTCCAAAAACATCGTCTAGTTTCTCTTCTTTTGACTCGAGAAGACTCTCCTCAGGTCCTGCTGTGATTGAGGAGAAGTGATCATGGATGTTCTGGCTTTAGAGGCTAAAGGGGTCAAGGCTGAAACTTCTGCACAATCTGCTCCATCTAAACCCAGACCTAAAACACCCAAAAAACCCAAACGAATCGTTTACTTCGAGGTGGAGATTGTGGACGCAAAGACCAAGGAGAAGCTGCTGCTCTTGGATAAGGTAAGTTCTGGCTGTGCATTACCTTCCAACCAAGTCCTGAATTCTGTCTTCTTTAACCATAAATCAGTAGGAGAGGCTTTCAAAAAAGCCGAAAGGCATTTAGTAATAACAGAGCAGACAATCTGATAGTCACAGAGGTCAGTCGCTCTCCTGATTTCTCATATATGCCGTATAAGGGTGAAATTTTATTATTATAATACATTTTTCTAAATTAAATTATAAGAAACAATTATTTTATATACCAAGTTTTTTTAAAATAATAAAATAGGTGAATAATAAAAAATAAATTCTAAATTATATGAACCAAAGCATTTAATAATTTAATATTATTTAGATTCAAAAATGTAATTATTTATAAAAATTTTGATCATCAGCAGCTAACGGGAAGGTTGGTTGTCCGACCCGCCATGGCACTTCTACATCTCCAACTTTCCCGATCTTATGCTTCCTTCACAACCTGACACATTGATGGTCTCGTAATGTCCTTGGAGTTCTCTGCAAAATGAGTTTTTCGTCTATCCCGTTCCACTTCCTGTACACCATGCCGGTCAACAGATCGTAACTGAGTCCATTGCTTCATGCCACATGGAAAACGAATGAGACTTTGTGCTTGTTTGATGCTTATTTGTTATGCCGAGGAGTCTTGGGGGTCTTCCGATCTCTTTGAGCTCTCTCTTTGACTCATAGCAGCCGCTGGTAGCACCAAATCTCAAAGGACTGGATCTTCTTTCGATTTTTTCCTGCATGACCCAGCATTCTGCTCCGTAGGTGGGTTGGGGCGCAAGTGAGAAGGGGGTCCTTCGTGCGGATAGAAATTGACTTGTTCTTCCATATCTGTGTTTTAATTTTGTTGGAATCATCATAATCACTTGAAAACACCAATACATTTTATATATATAATAGTTGGCCTAAAAAGTATTATTAAAAAACAACATATAATAGCAGTATAAAAACAATATAAAAAAGTGAATATTATTAAATAAATATAAATAATTTCATATTATTTTGATTAAAAAAAGTTAAGGTTTAATTTTGCATTTGTTTATTAAATATTCAATAAAATATTTTGTCACTGCCTTACACACCGGTTAGTAGAATCTTTCATACTTAATACTATTTTCCCCAAAAGATTCTATCTAAAATTAATTTTAAATCTAAAAAAAATCATGTTTTTACATGTTTATACTTTACATCTTATTCAAAAAATCTTTATTGTTACATTTATGTTCTATTTCTGTTCTTCTTGTTCCCTGCTTATTGTTTATGCTGTTTGAGAAATATTTAAACAATGATTTTATGTCCTGCCCCATTCTCCAGGTTGAACCGTCTGCTACTATTGTGGATATAAAGTCAATGTTCCACAAATCAAGTAAGTGTGCTTTATGTTATCGTAAGCTACCACTAGCGTTATAGTGTACTTAATACCCCCCCATCTCCCCCCCACACTAGATCAGCGCTGGTATCCTGCCAGACAGTCACTGTGCCTGGACCCGAGTGAGTGGATCCCATTTCACACTGATTTATAAAGAGCTGAGTGTGTTAGCATAGCGTAAGCACTCTGTAAGAAAGTAATAACGTTGTTTTAACTGTCAGAGGGAAAGTCTTTGAAGGATGAAGACGTTCTTCAGCAGCTTCCAGTGGGAACCACGGCTACCTTCTACTTTAGAGACCTGGGACCTCAGATCAGCTGGGGGAAGGCAAGTTTTATTTTAAAGCTGATTTTTATTGACCACACCCATGTCCACGAATCCACTCCCAAACTGTTGCGCCTAAAGAGCTTCAACTGTCCGTGCCAACTTACACCGCACCGAGCTTATTTCACTCTCCACCCGGTTCAGCTTTCACTCACCTTCCTGGCACTGTATACACTTTCTCGGTACACATAATCTCCCTGACCCAGTTTCCACACCAGATGTTAATCTCTCAGCCCGCTGTTCACATTGGGATCATCCTGCTTACTCTCTCTGACCTCCGGCCTGCTGGAAAAGCCACTAACTCCACAGTCATATACGACATATGTACAAGCATCCAAGAAGGCTGTCGGAGTCACAGCACTGCTTTTGGACCGTATGTACCAAGCTGGTTAACACCAACACATAGATTCCTACAAGAGAGAGAAATTAGTGTCTAATTGGGAAGCTGTTACACCAGGCACTGTTTTGTGCATGCAAGCTTTTTACATGCACTAACACTGACTCAAATACCAAAGTACGCATTACATTCTTACACTCTACAGTCTCAGTGTCTGTGACGCATAGACAAAGTGGCTGTGATGTTTTTAATGTAGTTAAAGTGGTGAAAGTCGTATTTATTATTGATGTATGGTGGTTATTAGCTGATATGGCTGATCACAAAGGAAAAAATCCAGAAGGACTAAAAATTATATTTTAGAAACTTGGGAAGTTTTACGTTGAACACAAATGACAAAATTGTCCACCCATCAGTCTGAGACAAAGACCACGACGACCACACTGCGTCCAGAAAATTCTGATGAACACAGTGGTTCTGCACTGGTTAATCCTAGCACACTCAGATTCACACCAAGGGGCAAACTGAATCATTTCTTGTGTCTTTGACACATAAGCACCTCACACAGAAAGACTCTCCTCGAACCCGGGAATCGATCCCAGGACTTTCTTGCTGTGAGGAAGACATGCTAACCGCTGCCTTGCGTCTCTCACGTTCCCACTAATTTCTTACCACACACATTATTATGCACACGTCACATTCTTACTATGACCAATCAGATCACACAGCGTGCTTAATACGTGATTACCATGTGTGGGTCTGGTCTTTATTAATACTGTGCCACACGCTACGTTTTTTCACGCTTTTTTTTGCTACGCCAATGAAGTCGCTTCTAGGTTTTAATTACATTGTTACTATGTCCTTATTAAGTCCTTTCTGTGTCCTGATGTCCCCACTATATTTTTTTAACATGTCCAAAGTGTGTCCAAGTACTCTGTATCCATGGAAACCATCCCACGTACTTATTGGTTTCTACTGTGTTGCTGCATTCACACAATTTTTTGAGGACATAGTGGAAACATGATGGATTGTGACGGTTCTGTTACATGCAGTTACATCCATTACAAAGTAAACTACTAAATATGAACGTTTGTCAGGATGCAGTTACGGTAGATGAGCCTGCCATGTGATGCCACAGGCATCAATACTTAAATCATAATGAAAATCTGTCCAAAAGTAAAGAGATCTGATGACTATTGACCAGACTATTGAACACAGCTGTGTGTTCATACTAAAACACAACTAATGTACTGCATCCATGTAGTGAGTGTGTTCAGTCGAGCAGAGGTTCATTCATCCATCTGTGAGCGGGACGGTGGTGTAGCGGTTAGCACGTCCACCGCACAGCGAGAAGGTCCTAGGATCAGGTACCCGGCTCAACGAGGGCGTTTTTGTGTGGAGTTTGCTTGTTCGCACCATGCTTGCCTGGGTTTTCTCTAGGTACTCCGGTTTCCTTCAACAGTCCAAAGGCATGCACATTAGGCTAACTGGCTGCTCCTAATTGCTCCTAGGTGTGAGTGTGTATGGTGTTGCGTGTGTTAGGTCTGTGATGGACTGGCGAGCTGTTCAGGGTTTTAACCCACCTTCTTCCAGATGCGGCTGACATAGGTTCCAGCCTCCCTACGACCCTAATAAAGAATAATGTGGTTGGGAAAATGAAATGAAATGAAAATGATGGAAATGACACTGGACCAGTTGATGGTTTGGAACTATTTCTAGTTTTATCAACATGCTGCTTCCACTAAAAATATTTGTATCCTCTCACTCCCTGTTTCCTTCCCTCTCTCAGGTCTTCCTAGCTGAGTGTGTCGGACCGCTTTTCATCTACCTGATGTTCTATTTCCGACTACCCTTCATTTATGCCCCGAAGTATGACTTCACAACCAGCAAGCACTATGTTGTGCAGTGAGTATCTGACCAGCTGGGAACCCTAGAAATGTGCTGTTGTTGCTTTTAAGCTTTAGTGTTGATGGATGTGAGAGCTTCAGGGCCAGGAAATGCCTGTGCCTACGCTGGTCTGTTATGAACCGGCTTCTGAAAACAACATTCCCCACAGAAAGCTTTCTGTCACATCTCTGTCCTTTCTGCAGTATAGCATGTCTGTGTCACTCCTTCCATTACGTCAAGAGGATCCTGGAAACGTTGTTTGTACATCGCTTCTGTCATGGTACCATGCCGATGCGCAACATTTTCAAGGTGAATGTACTCCAAAACAACATTCCGTTTCATTTGCTAACTGTAAAAGCACCCCATACAGTATGCTGTTAGCCAGCTAGCTAAAGCTAAGGTTTCTGAAACTTTATAAGCAACCTAGCTAACATACAGTATGCTAATATGAGGCAATTATTTTAAGTCAGATTCTATTTAACTATGCTAATAATTTTATTTGCTAGTTCTTCCAAGCTAGCTAATATAGCAATGTGACAGAACATCTAAGAGATGTTTAAGTCAAAATCATACATTTTAACTTATAAACCTGACAGTATTCAAAATCATACATACAAATATTAGCTAGCTAACTAGCATATGCTAACCTGACAGGATTTCGAAGAGATTTGTTTCGTTAGATGCTCTTATGAAATATAAATAATTCTACATGCTAATTCTTGCTAAGTAGCTAACATAAGCTGACCTGAGAGGATTTCTATGAGGATTTGACAGGATTTCTAGGCCATGTTTATAAATAATTTTGATAGAAATGATTGTTTTACTTGCTAACGCCACAAATCTGAGAAAAAAATTTACCTCTTTGTCTGCAGCCATAACATTGCTTGTCGTGTCCTAATCAGAAACATTTGAATGTCATCTTTGAGTTATACATACATGGGTAAGGCTCATGAGAACTCTAGGGTATAAATATAGGTCCATTGGCTGTGAATCCATTAATAATGGGGAATATATTGATTATTATAGTTTGTTTTGAAAGAGCACGTCCAGAGCTACCCCGGCATGTACACTTTTATGGGTCTGTCACACACATTTCTCCCCCTAACAACCCATTGAAATGACCCAAAACTTCACATTTTCTACATATGTACTGTACATGTTTACCTATAAGCACATATTAAATTTCCTTAACTTGCTGCAGCCTATGTTACAATGGTAAAATAAAATATCTATGATATTGTGTCATTTACACTACTGACATGCTATAATACAAATCATATTTAAAAATTGGCAAAACTCAATGCACTTAGACTCAATCTAGATCAAAAATTGTGCCATGTTAAAGAAAGCATTCCAGAATAATAGTCTATAATAGTTCATGCTGATGAACAATCGTCTCAAGCATGTCATTTACGCTTCTGCTGAGGTCTGGTACATGAACAAAATATGGTTCAGGCAGCTTGTTTTATACCAGTTTAACATAGGGAATGTTTCTTAGTGGAAAAGAGGTTTAATCATGCTAAACTATTCATTTATTTCTGATTGGCCTGCTTTAAAAAAAAAAAAAGTCAAGTCAGTCGATATTGTAAATGACAGGGCCAAATATCACTTCTGACATGCCTTTATTCAAGGACCCACCACAGAAAAACTATTGCTTATTGCATGGTTTTTTGGCCATGGATCCTCAACACTCCCACTTTCTAGATAAACAGTATTGAATTCCAGCTAGCAAAACATCAATCTTCAAATTCTGAAGCTGGGCGGTGTGGTTTTCATGAACCTAACCCACATAAGAATTGAATTAAGATACTCTATGTTTCAGAATTGTTCGTATTATTGGTGCTTTGCAGCCTGGATGGCATATTACATAAACCATCCACTCTATACACCACCCTGTAAGTAATAGATTTAATCAAGAACTCAGTTATTTTTGCTGAAAATTTCCGCCGCAGTAATTCCCGTGTGTATGTGTATAATTACAGACTACGGTGAGCAGCAAGTGAAGATGGCACTTGGGATTTTTCTGGTGAGCAACGCTTTCATGAGCACATTAATGCAATCTATTACTTTGTTATTCAGTCTGACGGTTTCCTTCATTTAATCTTTGTAGTTTTGCCAGTTGGGGAGCTTCTCCATCCATGTCGTTCTGCGCAATCTCAAACCTCCTGGTAAGAGCCTTCTATGATGTCTGCAGTCAGACAGTAGAGCTGCTGCTGTATTCATAAAGACAGTCCTGCTACTTTTCTCAGGACTCGTCTTCACAATTGGAATTTTCTTTCATCAATGGTATTACTTGTTTGTTTTAAATCTGGCCTCACACTAAGCGGTTCGGCGTGGTTCGAAACCGTGTTGGACTGCATTGCACTGATGGCTGTCGACTGGCCCTGACCGGTTTAAACTGTTTGAAAAATGTTTGTGATTTCACGGCAGTAAACCAGAAACCGTGTATCAGCAGCATTCAATACCACCTCAGTACAATCTCTTATTCACAGCATGTTTGCACCTACTACGTACAAATGTTTTGCCACGCCATCGTTGTCTTAATCCGTCCTTAACCACCTTCAAAACTTCCCCTGAGTGAGTCTGTATTGACACATCACTGTCGCGTTTAGGTGGTCAGAACCCAACTGTCCCCCCCACAACTGAATTCTGTATTTATTTATGAACCCCTCATCTAAAGGGGCAGTGGTGGCTTAGTGGTTAAGGTGATGGGTTACTGATCCGAAGGTCAGTGGTTCAATCCCCACTATCACCACTGTTGGGCCCTTGAGCAAGGCCCTCAATTGCTCAGTTGTATAAAAATGATAATTGTAAGTTGCTTTGGAAAAGACCGTCTGCCAAAGGCTGTAAATGTAAATCTAAAGGTTTATTCCTCATGCAGTCTCAGAGAGCTTCTCCATTCCATTCTCGTTTCTGGCTTCCAGTTTTCTGTAAAAGCTGTTTTGGATCACTGAATCTGAACTAAATTCACCATAAGAGCATTAACATCTTAACCCTGTGCCTGGTCTCCCAGGTTCTAAGACGAAGAAGATCCCGTATCCAACCAAGAATCCTTTCACATGGATCTTCATCCTGGTTTCATGCCCAAATTACACCTATGAGGTAAGTGTGATATTCCCACAGTGAGAATGTCATCACGTGGATCTGTTTGTGGTTTTAAAAGGTTAAAGAGATCTTCCTGTAATGCTGGCCCTGATCTCCGCTCAAACACATCTGCTTCAACTCCACAGCACTGAAGCCACTGAATATAAATTCTTAATGCAATTTACTGCTGCCCTCTGCTGGTCATCCCAAATGAAACCATTACCCATTCTGTTAGGTCCAGTCTCAGGTACTTATTCCACCATCATGGGAGGGAATTTATGTTCTCTCGCAATGAGGTCATTATAAATATTCATTCTTTTGCTGAACCGCTTGATCCAACCAGCCTTTGGGTGCAGTGGGGTGCCACTCCATCACAGGGCCAATACACAAGCATTCACACTCACACCTCGGATCAATTTGGAACACGGAATTGGCCTAATGTGCATGTTTTTGGTTTGCGGGAGGAAACCAGAGTACCTGGAGGAATACTATGCAAGCATAGGAGACACGCACACAGCTGCATGGAAACTGATTAATCTGAAATAAAAACAAGATTTTTCTGGTATATTTTTATATTTTAAAGAGTGATAATAATGACACCGCCTGCTCCAAATGACCGTGACATCCTGGGAGTGTTTGTCATTTTGTTTCAAGCATTATCCACCCTTATAATCCTTTGTGTGTGTTGTATTTGTTCTTTGTCTTCTGCCCCTGTAGGCAGGCTCCTGGATAGGCTTCACTGTGATGACTCAGTGCGTTCCTGTTGCCTTCTTCACTGTCATCGGCTTTGTGCAAATGACTGTGTGGGCGAGAGGCAAACACCGCAGCTACCTGAAGGAGTTTAAGGAGTACCCCACCCTGCGTTCACCCATTCTGCCCTTCATTCTCTAGCCTCAATACCCCCCCCCACACACACACACAGAAAAAGAAACTGCTGTACTGTCCTGCTCAAATATCTCAGAGTGCAATCCTGACCATCACTGATCCTAGATTGAAAAGTTCATCATCTATTCATAATTTTGTAAATTGTGTAGGTAAAAGACATCAAGAGTAGCATCACAGTGAAAAACTAGAGGAGCATTTATAGAGTCCAAGGTTCTTCTGCCAGGTACAACTGGATTATGGTCATAAGTGCATTGAATAACCTGAAAAATTTGCATAAGACTGCAGGTTTCATTATAACTTGGCATAGTTATCATGAAATGTCTCCCTCTTGTGGGCATCTGATGAACATCCATTCACACATTATTTGCACAGATTGACCTTAATGGATTTTTTTCCAATGTCATCCCATGCAAGAATCATAAATTCATCAAAATCTGTGGATGAAGCTTTGAGTTATATTGCACACAAACAAACAGACAAATTAACAAACCAGGTGAAAACATTACCTCCTGGAAGAGGTAAAAACAACTAACTGTCCCGAACTAAACCTTTGTGAAAAATAAAAGCTTTACACTTGAACCATTACAGGAATCTTGTGGGTTCAACATTTCAATCATCTGTATGTTTAGTTATATACCAGCAGGAATCTGTTTTTTTTAATCATGGAATAAAAAAAAAAAGAAGTTAATACTAACTTTCTTGTGGTACATCCATCCATTATCTATTCCGCTTATCCATTAGGGTCATGAGTAAGCTGGAGCCGATCCCAGCTACATATTAAATCTGCAGTACGCAAAGGCATGACACCACACTTTTAGCACCACACACACAACTTGGAGCCTAATGGTTAGAGAAGTGGCTTTGGGACCAAAAGGTCGCTGGTTCGATTCCCGTGCACCCTCCCTTCCTCCACATTCATAGTTGAACTGCCATTCAGCAAGGAACTTAACCCCCAACTGCTCTCTGGGTGCCCCCAATGTGTGTGGCAGCCCACTGCTCCAAGGGTGTGTGCTATTGGATGGGTTAAATGCAGAGGCAATAATTTCCCTTGTGGGATTAATACAGTATATCATAAATAAATAAATAAAGAGTTCCCTCTGGAGAAATAATAAAAAGTCAACGACATATTTAAAACCTGCTAAAAAGTTATGTAGTCCCACTATAGGTCAAGCAGTTTTGGTGAACTACAAGCTCACATAAATTTACATAAGTGCTAAGATTATGCTAATGCTACAAACTTCCAGGTCACAGGGCAGGTGAGGTGGTGGCATTAATAGTACATCTGAGTTTTGTGCTTAACACTCGCTCGCATAGTGGGGTTGGTGGTGTAGTGGTTAGGGTGCTGGGCTAATGATCGAGAGGTCGTGGGTTTGGATTCCTGTTAGACCCTCATCATGCTAAGACCCCTGGGCAAGGTCTTAATCACAAGTATCCTTCTGTCCACCCAGCAGCATAAATGTGTACCAGTAAAAATACTGGGAATAAATTAGCATCCTCTCCAGGAGCGGAACCTCTTTATCTTACCTATTTGCTTGCATACTAACAGAACTAATAGTTCTAAAAGGTGTAACGTAGTAACCATCAGAAGCAACAGGCACAGTATTCAGATGCAGCAGACGCAACCTCAGTTCTCTTTCTCTCTCTCTCTCTCTCTCTCTCTCTCACACACACACACACACCCACATGGTTATTCCAGTGTTTGCTCTGGTTTTGACCTTTGCCTGTTTACCTGTTCCCTGACTTTGCCTGGTTCAGTCTGTATGCTGATCTTGTGACACTTTGCATGGTGTTGTGGATTTTTTTGGTCACACAGCACATGCGTTCTTCCCCATTTGGTTCCCTGTACATTACACACTGATTATTTTCATCTCAGAACTTTTTTTGGGTTTTCAGGTCATTATCCCCAGCACACAGTGATTTCTGAAACTGAAATTTATTTCCTAACTTTACAGATTATCATTTCTATATCTGGTCACTTTACATATTAATATTAATAAGGAAATGTCAATATAATATTGAAAACAATATATATATATATATATATTACTGAGATCATAGTGTAAATCATAAGAAAAAACAAATACAATACTGATGAATGAAAAGCCCCCCACCCCCGTGTGTCAGAGAGATGCAGTGTAATGGGGGATTCCTCCAGTTCATTGGTGTTCATTAATCCTGTAAATCAGAACGTGAGCAGGGTCAGAGGACGAGGAGAGAAGCGCAGTGAGCCCTTTCTCCTCCTTGACCGCGGGATTGCTCGGCTTTGTGTGTGCAAGTCAGTCTTTGAGGCAGTACTTGTTTAAGCGAAAACGTTGCTGTTCTCTTGAAAGTGGCTCTTCTGCAGCACCTTGACATGATGCTCGTATATCTTGAGGGCGGGACCGAGTCTGATCGACAGACCTGTCAGGACATCGCTACGTTGCATCAAGAGGAGGGATTTCCCATCAATTTCCTGTGGACAATTTGCGGGAAAAAAGACATGGTCAGGAATGAGACACCAAAAATCTTTATCCAGTCATGTATTGATATAAACATTCTACAGACACATTACTGATTATTATACCCTTACTGATCAGTTATTTATCAACACTGAGTAAATCTAAGGGTTTGTTTTTAACTACACTAGAAATTTCTGCTAAATTTTTAATTGTTCACGCTGGTGTTCTTTCTGTTTTTGTGCATGCTGATGAACTCCAAATGGATATAGAAGAATTCAGTACATACTATAAGGGAACAGCATGATCTGATTGGTTCGCTATCTCAGGAAAATGGCTATTATTCACCTCCCAGACTCAAGATTATAGGCATTATTCACCTCCCAGGCTCAGGATAATGCTTCAATCAAAATGGAGGACAAATACTCACAGTTTGTGACCATCACTGATACTGAAATGTTAGAGCTTTACCAAAAAGCTTTAAATCAGTTTCAAAAGATGTTGAAATAGAGCACACATGACCACCGTTACACTTTAAAAATGTAACATTTTTTAATTTATTTAAATGTTTCATTTGTTTATCTTGTGCTACCTTGTAGAATATGCTAGAACAGTTATCCACTGTATGCTCAGAGTATATCACTGAATAGTCCCATTGACATCCCATCTCTAATAATTATTATTTACTGAGCATTTACATTTCGACACACCTACAAAACTCCACGAAAGGCAAGGCTATAAGAAGCAGAAAAACCTAAATGATGATCTCCTCTCTCAATGCATGCTCGTTTGTGCGGTTATTTTATGCATGGAATAATTTTGGACTGCGTTCCTTCAAATCATAAATCTAAAATAACTAAATATTCACCTCCTTAAAACTAAAAAAAACCAACACCCCTCATTCATCCACATTAAAAATTACAAGCACATTTCCAGGCCTTGGGAGCCGTCTGACCTCCGAACTGATGTACTGAATACTGAACACCACGCTCAGCACTAAAAAACACATCACAACTCAATCCTCACGCATCGCTGTTTCTTTGCATTATTAAAAATAAACACAATAAATGGGTCACTGACTTCATGGTGTGAGTGTGGATGCTTATTAAGTGGAAGTGCTTCCCCTAGAGGTCAGTCGCGGGTATAGCAGTGAGGTGTAAACACTTTCCTGTTTCATTTTTCTTTTAATTTAAACAACTACAGCTTTAAATCACTGGTTTATAATGTTTTTAATTATTGTTTCTATAGTAATGGCTTGTTAACAGGGATGTATACACTGGATGCTACACGCATAAACAGATTAACAGAAAGGTTTAGTCGGGTAATCAAACTGTTTTCTATTATGACATACTATATCAATCCCTGACTGTTGGCCCTGCGATGGCCTGGCGAACTGTCCAGGGTGTACCCCACCCTCGCCCTAAGTCGGCTGAGATGGGCGCCAGCCTCCCTGCGACCCTAATTAGGATTGAACGGTTCAGAGAATAAATGTATGAATATTAATCCCACAAGGGAAATTTGGCTCCACATTCTAACCAATCCAAAGTGAGCACACACACACATGTACGTAGTCAGTCAGCACATAAGGGCAGTGAACAGCCACACTGCCTCGCCCAGGGAGCTTTTTGGGGTTAGGTGCCTTGCTCAAGGGCACATCATTTTTCCTGCTAATCTGGAAATCGAACCAATGTCCTTTCGATCCTAAACCCGCTTCTCAACCATTAGGCCACGGTTGTCCCCAGTTTGTTAGGAGTCTAGAGTAACTTTTTTTCTCATTAAAGGGAAAAGATTAGGGCTGGTAAGGGAAGGACTGTTTACAGATGTTCTAATACAAGTAAGAGTACGAATACTGCTGAAGTGTAACCATAACCAGACAAAAAGTGTTACATGCTGTAAACTGCCGCAGTATAAGAGGAATCAAATGCTTTGGGGTGTTTTAATCCAGCAGCACTAACAGGTACTGACCTGTGTTCTGAAAGCCACAGCCTGCTCAGGAAACCCTACCGCTGTGAAGTAGCTCACCACATCCGCCACGCTCCACTGTACGAGATCCTGTACCATCTCTTCTGCCTTAAACAAGCTACAGAACACACACACACACACACACACACCCACCCACACACAGAGTCAGCTTCGAACTTCGCACCAAAACACACTAACATGATCCATGGGGGTGGAAAAAATTTTCAGGGAGTTAAAATGTTCATAAACATATTATTATTATGAATTAGCATTAAAAGACAGTAAGTGCCAGTGGGTTAAGCTAATGCTAATAAACAGAGCCAAACTGTAGGTGACCTTTATGGCTGGGTGTCCCTTTGCTCTAACCGGCACTACATGCACACACGCGCACACGCGTGTGTTTATTCTAGACAGAAACTGAAGGCATACCTTGATGCTTTACGGCTTTGATGTTTGTGGCACGTAAAAGACAAAACAGTGACATCACTGATGCGAAAGCCATTCTTTAGCTAACCAGACAAACATCAGCTGGCTTATGCCCATTATGTGTAATGACAGATTTCTAGCTGGCTTCAAGCCAGCTATAGGTTTATTAAAGCAATATAATGTTGTAGCTACCTAGCAAGCTAAGCTAAATTCTTATCTAGTTCACGAATATGATACGTGCAGTGGTGGCTTAGTGGTTAAGGCGATGGGTTACTGATCTGAAGGTCAGCGGCTCAATCCTCACTTTCACCACTGTTGGGCCCTTGAGCAAGGCGCTTAACCCTCAATTGCTCAGTTGTGTAAAAATAATAATTGTAAGTCGCTCTGGATAAAAGCGTCTGCCAAATGCTGTAAATGTAAATAGCTGTTTATAGCCAAGATGTGAACAACAAGCTCTTTGGACTTCAGTACTTTCTCGCAATTCTCCCAGGAGGAGCAGCTGACATCAACATGACCTGTCTCTATCAGGGATCTAATGGGAGGAGTCAGATCAGGCCCGCCCCCTGGATTTTTTGAGCGATTAAACACATAATGAACCCCCAGCCGTGCCACTCACCTTTGTTCCTTCATCCCTCCATTCTTGGCTGTTTCTGTTCCCTGTGATTGCTCGACATTCTCCACGTTATTGCACTTCTTACCTGAGAAGACACAAACAGGACGTGAGAAACTGGTTGAGTCACATTGAGAAACTTGTGTGTTTGAGTGTAGTGTGTGAACAGAGTCGGATCACTCACCCTCCTCTAGGTGTTCTGAGCCCACCGCCTCGTCCTGGTGCTGTCGAGCATTAACACACAATGTAATCATAAGCTTCGTACAGGCAGGGGTCAGCAAAATAAGAAATACCTTACACTGACACGAATACTGTCAGTAACATGAAATACAACAGATTCTACTACTAGATACTGTGAGACCATCACACACACACACACAATATCGCAATACTGACTGTATTTGTGGATGAAATATCCCACTAAAAATATCAGTAATAACACTTTCTCCACAAAACTTTATTTATATATATATATATAAATAAAAATTTATATTTATATTTATATTTATTTAGTTTTTTTTTTTTTACTGTTAAAAATGTATGAAAAATAGAAACATTTAAAAAAAGAAAGAAATCTGCCCATTTTTAATTAAAAATAAAATCACAAACTCACTGGAAGCAGTTGATGTGATAAAAAGGTTTTAAAGAATTAAGGACTTGCTGTTCTTTAAGTTTATTTTTGTGCTAAATTATAAAAATATATTTTTAAACTAATAAAAAGGGAAAAAAGAAAAATCTGAACATCTAAAGCTAGTTTTGCTTATTAATTAAAAGTAATTTATTTTCACATATTTTTACAGTTGTATATTTTATTTTTATTGTTAAATAAGTTTATAAATATATATTTCTTGGATTAATTTGTAAACTATAATTGTGGAATATAATATTAATAATAAACGTATTATTATTTATGAGCATTTTTTAAAATTTATCACTGTTTTGGTATGTTCTCTGTTGAAGTGCGTGATATGATATTTTTGTCGTATTTCCCACCCATCACACTCCATGAACAATCACAATATCGATATTCCATCATATCACCCAGCACTAACTACACAGAGCACTGGTGCATCAGTTTGTTTCAGTGGAACTGAACACAATGTTAAAGCACATCGGCCGCAACTCCAGTCCTGAGCTTTGATTACAGCTTTAACCTGTACACCTGTGAGGAATAAACGCTCACCGGTGACGCTGTGCATTTTGACAGCAGCTGGTCAGGAGTGAGGGCGCTCTCGCCAGCTCCCAGCTCCTCCTCTCGCGTCAGCGCGCTCCGCTGGGCCGAGGGACAGATGGCTGTTGGCTGCAGCGTCGCTGTGTTTAAGAAAGGGAGAGAGAAAGAAAGAGAAAGAGAGATATGAAAAGAGGAAAGGGTAAAGATAGAATGCAAAAAAGAGAGAGAGAAAGGGAGACAGAAAGATAAAAAAGAGATGGAAAGAGAGGGGGAGAGGGTGAAAAAGAGAGATGGTGAGAGAAAGTGAGTGGGAGAGAGAGTGAGAAAAAAAGAGAGAAGGTGAGCGGGGAAGACAGAAGAAGACAGCTGTACTAAATGCACCTCTTATCAAATAGTGGCTCTGTGGTATATATATATATATATATATATATATATATATATATATATATATATATACACACACACACACACACACACACACAC
>JAOUQZ010000028.1:1987572-2000887 GCA_028564935.1 Neosilurus hyrtlii
TACAAAGTTTATACACATAAATTAAGAAATTGATGGGGAAATTAACCACACATAGAGAGACTGTGGTTAATAGATAGAGAGATTGACAGATAATAATGATAGTAAATCAGACTCCATCACTCTTCACTTAAGGGGAAAATTTATTATTTTATGCAACACAAGGTTCGAATTCAATTTCTAGTTAAAGTTGTTCAGAAATTATTTACAGGAGCTGCATTCGAAGAAAAAGAAAATAATAATAACAATAATAATAACAACTACAACAATAATAATAACAACAATAATAATAATAACAACAATAGCAACAATAATAATAACAACTACAACAATAATAATAACAACAACAATAATAACAACAACAATAATAATGACAACAATAACAACAATAATAATAATAATATTAATGCGGCACAGTGACAGTGGTTTGCACGTCCGCCTCACAGCAAAAAGGTCCTGGGTTCGTTTCCCCGGGCTCGAGGCATTTCTGTGTGGAGTTTGCATGTTCTCCCTGTGCTTGTGTGGGTTTCCTCTGGGTACTCTGGTTTCCTCCAACTGTCCACAAACATGCACAGTAGGCTGACTGGCGGTGCCAAAGTGTCCCTAGTTGTAAGTCTGAGTGTGAATGGCATGTGTGTGTGTGTTGTCTCTACAATGGCCTGGCAAACTGTTCAGGGTTTTTCCCCCGCCCTCACCCAGAGTCAGCTAAGATAGGCGCCAGCCTCCCCGCAACCCGAATTAGGATTAAGCAGCTTAAAAAATGAATGAATGGATATAAATATGAATAATATACATAATAAAAATACGGTGGCACAGTGGTTGGCACATTTGCCTCACAGCAGGCAGGTCCCCGGCTCAGATATCTCTGTGTGTTTGCATGTTCTCCCCGTGCTTGTGTGGGTTTCCTCCGGGTACTCCGGTTTCCTCCGACATTCCAAAAACATACACAATAGGCTGATTGGCTGTTCCAAATTGCCCCTAGGTGTGAGACTGAGTGTGACTGGTTGTATCTGTGTTGGCCGTGCATTTTGTGTGGGAGCTGATGAAGAGTATAATGAAGATGAGCTGATGAAGAGTATGAGTGGTAATGAAGAGGAGATAATGAAGAGAAGTTGATTGTTTGTTTGTTTATTGTTTTTTTATGGCGATTGCGGACTGCACTAGCGCATTATCGCCACTTATTATTATTTGGAGAGGAGTTGATTGACAGCTGTTACCTGTGGTATTTAAGAAATGATGTTACAGAGACGGGTTGGGATCTGTGATGTCACAAGGGAGATAATTTCACTATGTTTTCCCATGAGACTTTTTTTTGTTGTTGTTGCAATTTTTGTCGATATAGTAACTCAACAAATTTTGTAACAAATCGATTTCGTAACAAATCACCTTAACAATCATTGAACACCATTCCTGCCCAAGCCGCTACGATATCCTGATATATAACTTGCAGGGATCTCTCAGCAGTTCAGGCTGCATTAATGTCTGTGTTGATAATATTAGTAATAATAATAATGATAAGAGTACGGAATAACAGTATGTTTGCTGCAGGATACTGATTTAATCTTCCAGTCTGTTCAGCTCTCACACTCCACAGGTCAGACCCATCAGCTATCAAATCCCTGACTTTCTTGCTAATACCACCACCAACAAAATCTCAAAAAAAAAAAAAATCTCTCATGCTTGAGATCGTTGAAATTTGTTGTTGATTTTTCACCACACTACAATATAAATTTATTTAGTACATACTACACAAGAACTGCACAATCTGACTGGTCTGCTATCTGAGGTTTAAGAAAAACCTTATCCTGAGTGGACAAATAAAAACCATGGACACTCATGGTTTGTCAGGGTCACTTTTTTAGCTCCCATTCACAAAGTATCTCAAGCTATAGGAATGGGTTCTGTTCATCCATCTGTCCTTCACTTTAGTTTCCAGATATTTACTTGCCAGCTCACTACTATGAGTAGGATGAGTTTGTGTGTGAGTGACCTTGACCTACCTTTCAAGGTCACTGGCAAAACTGTATGTAGGTTTCCGGGCATTTACTTGCCGTGGGCTAAAGCCTTCAAACTTGTGCTTGTTCTATATTGGTGTTTTATGAAATGGTCCTTTCGGCAGGAGCGTTTGGATCCGTGGTCTATTTTTTCTCTGTTTTAAAAAGACAGCATTAGCTACATGCTTAAGCTCTGCTTGAAGCACGCAAAACTCACCTGACCCGCCTCTGTCATAGTTAAAAACCTTTTTTGTTTGCTTGTTACATTCCTGTGTATATATTAAAACACTTATCTACCTCAGGCTCGGTGGATATCTCTAAATTAAATATTCCCCTTGATGTCCCTTCTCATGGACTATTAAGTGTTAATAATTCAAGAGGTTTTTTTTTCTTTGATTGGTGGGAAGTGTTGACGTAGTGATTTAAATGTCCACCTCACAGCAAGAAGGTCCTGGGTTCAAGTCCTGGGCTTGGTGAGGGCGTTTCTGTGTGGAGTTTGCATGTTCTCACTGTGCTTGCTTGGGTTTCCTCTGGGTACTCTGGTTTCTTTCCACAGTCCAAAAACATGCACATTACCAAATGACTGGTCCAAATTGCCCCTAGGTGTGAGTGTGAATGGTTGTGTGTATGTTGGCCCTGCAATGGACTGGAAAGGTGTTTAGGGTGCATCCTGCCTTCACCCAGGTCCGGCAGAGAAAGACTCCAGGCTCTCTGGTACCTTAGAAGGATTAAGCAGTTCAGCAAATGAATGAATGGTTGGTGAAATGCCATCAAACAATTCTTGATATTGCACAGTTGCTATTAGATAAGATTAATAAGTCTCTGAGATTGCTTTCCACTTTGGCCAAACAATCCCTCCACTGAATAATTCTTCATATCATACTTCCCCTTATTCACCAACTGGTCAATATCCACCTCGCCTTAGGGGAATAATTATTTAAAATGTTTCAGGGTGAAGTTTTGCTTTATACATAACTTACAATGAGTTCAGTCTTAAACAAACAGGACCCACATTTTCTCATTTTAACAATTAAAACTTTATTGGAATGATACATGTTGCAAAATATTATTCTGTGTATTTTTTGGCTTTTTTTTTTTAAACATATTCCATGTGTCGTACAGGTTTTGTTCCCCCCTATCAAGTTCTTCAGAAGGTAAAATAATTAAGACTTAAAGGCAGAATATACAGTATTGTTTCCCAAAAAAAAAAAAAGGGAAAAAAGAAGGTACAATTATACCACACCATCACCATACCTGCATCAGGAGGAAAAGAGTTTCTCATTATTGGAAATACACTAAAAAAATAAACAAATTAAAAAAAAAAACCTACACCAACAACAAAAAAGGTGGTGTCTTTTTCCTTTCCTGGATGTAATTTTAAAAAGGAAATAGAAGAGTGTAGGGACATTGATGTGTACACAAAGACAGACTGACGCGTGGACGTGCACGAGAAGCTGATTGATGATATAACGAAGGGAGGAGGAGGAAAAGATGGAGTAGCACGTGACTCTGAACGTGTAATTTTATTAATCTTTTTTTTTGAGAGGACACAGAGAGTATAATCAGTTATGTTCTCGCGCTCGTTAGTGGTGCATCTATGTTTTTAGATCTTTGGTTGCTGGAAAACGCCGCTTTTCATCATGCGCGTAGAGTAGAAGCACCTGGATATCTCAGAGCAGCTCTAGATCCTTCCCGGGTCAGCTTTACTTCAAGGAAGATTGACTCAAATGTACAGATACATTCTTGTGGGAAATTTGGAAAATGTTCTTCTCAGAAAATCCCTGCAGCAAAGCCCGACTAGCAACGACCTCAATAAGCGTCTGTTTCCAGCATTTCCAGCACGTGAGGACAACAAAGCTGAAAAGAGGTGCTGTTTCTTTAGTTCGACAACCATTTTATGGCATTAAAAAAAAGAAAGGAAGGTAAAAAGAAAATTCGGTTGTGGAAAAGCTCAGCGGTGGCTAAATGGACTTAAAAAACAAATTAACGATGAAACGATCAAGCGAAGCGTCCAAGTCTAAACCTGCAATTTGTGACGCTCCAAGAAAACGCAACAAGAACGGAGTGATCATCTCCTGCTGCTGGAATCGATGTCGGAATTGAGAAAATGCTACAAAGCTTTTTCTCAAACATCCATCCCTCGACTTGCTCCTGAACAATAAAAAAATAATATAAACGAATCATATGAACGTCTGAAGAAGTTGAAGCAAATCGACCGGAATCAGTAATTACAATAAAAACATTGCACAAGGAGCATCACTGAGACGCATTCCGATCGTCTTTGCGTCCTACAGAATGGCAAGAAGCATTTTTTCTTACCGCAAAGAGTCGTGTTATATGTGAAAATCACTCGCTGAAGGGCTACAACAAAGCTGTACGTACAAACAAAAAGTACACACGGCGTTCCTCTTCTTCACTCAGGAACTATTTTTCACATTTCAGTAATGACTTCTTCATAAATTGTTTCAGTATGCTATGAAAGAGATATTCAGGAAGCTGTGACAGGGTAGCGTTCATTTGTTCGCTCAGAAAACGTGAGTACGAACTCTCGCAATAACTCAGCCAGAGTGGCTGTGGGTCGAAGAGTAAAACATAGTGGCTGTGCTCTCTGGGTAGGAGGGGCATACACAGACTGTCCTGTCAATCACAAAGACTCTAGCCAATCATGAGCGTTCGTGTGCTCAAGTATGTGGAAGAGGGCGAACGACTTTCTCAGGGGTTTTTTGTGTTGTACATAAAGTAAGGGTTAGGGTTAGATCAGATTATACAAAGTAGTGATATCTGATGTCACCTAGTAACGAACCTTTACCTTTTTTGGCTCAGCTTAAGCAAATTCACCCCTAAATAATAAGCTCCACCTCTTAGGCAGCAATTAAAGACACTTTGAAAGTTTCAGCAGAAAACACGGAAGTCCGTTTGTCCACGTGAGGGCTTTAAAAATGACTCATCACTAATAGCTGCGTACTATGACTCCATGCTGACGCTGAGAATCCACAAGTGTTTCATATAAAACTCTGTATGAACTGAACCCTGACACTTTTCACGGCCTTTTTTTTTAAAGGAAAAAGAATAAGACATGAAAGATGTAAATGAGAGATGAATAAGCAGGACGGCAGCTTCCTGAACCGGCTCTGAGAACAAGGAGAATTTTGTGGTGAGGCCATGCCACTGGGAAAAAAACGGCTCCCTTCCCCTTCAACAAAACACCTGTTTGTCATCTTGGTATTGCTTGGACAGAGTTATGACGGGAAGATGCAAAGTAAAACAAAACAAAACAAAACAAAAAGTCAAAACAGGGAAACAAGACGACAGAGCAGAGTATGTGAGCGAGAGAGCACAAAGTTATGTAATAAAAAAAAAGTTGAGCTGCAATATTGGATGCACTGTGATTCGTTCACACACATACGTACGTTCGTGCGTGCGAGTGTGTGTGCGTGTGTGTGTGTGTGTGTGAGAGAGTAACATAAAGAGATGTCTGCACCTCCACCTGAACGATCCTCGCTACGACTCTGAAAGGAGATGAAAACAGATAAATATAATAATAATAACTAAACAGAACAATCAGTGATAAAAGATCTCGAAAGGCAACACTGCTGGCTTTCTTGGGACATTTTTAACACCCCCCCCATCTTAGTTTAGGTTTTTGTGTGTGTGTGTGTGTGTGTGTGTGTGTGTGTGTTTATACAGAAGAGGAAGGGAGGAGGGCTCTACATTGTTGTTTTTCATGTTGTTTACTGAACACAGACACAAGTCCAGTCCTTCATCATCATCATCTCTCTCTGTGTCTGACACGTTCTCTCGGTCTTTCTGCCCCGCCCTCCACCGGCCACATCGATTCATCGCTCTCTCTCCCTCCGCCTCTCCAGGCTGGCTCTAGAACTCTGCAAACTCCTTTGCACATTTTTCCGTGAAGGACACTCGGATTTCTTCTTCCTCGTAGTCGTCGAAGTTGCTGGTGTCACCTGGGCCTTTGCACTTTGGGATGAAGGGGGCTTCGACCTGAGACACACATACACACATTAGGATTTTAAAAAAAGAATAATTACTCCAGTGGAGAATATGTTATGAAGTGCTCCCTAGGGTTTCCCCAACATGCCCTAATTGCTGCCCTCAGTCATTCAAATAAAAAATATGATCTGAAATGATCTAGGGTGCCCTTCTTAGGGCATTTCAGATCATATCCCTAAAGGATGCCCCCACATACCATACATGACAAAAGTAATAAAATGTCCTTCAGAGTGACTTTCTAGTGGAGAATGTGTGATCAAGTGCCCTCAAAGGTTCCCCTACGTGCCCTAATAGTTTCCTTTTGAAACAGACAAAATGTGAATGAAGAAACTGCACTTCCAGCGGAGTATGTGGGATGAAGTGGCAGTAGGGTGCCCCTATGTGCTGTAAAAATTACCTTTCAATTGGGAAAATGTGATATAGTGTCCACTAGTTTTCTTTTCGAGTCAAAAATAGGTTCCCTTACATGCCCTAATGTTGCCCTTAAAATAGCCAAAGCATTATAAAATACCCTCTAGTGAATGCTTCCAAAAGACAATGCAGTGAAAGGCCTTTTAGGGTGACCTTTGTAATTAAGTGGAGAATATATAATTAAGTGCCCTCTATATTCCCCTTCATTCCGCCAATAGCTGCCATTCAAGCAGGAAAAATGTGATGAAATGCCCTCTAAGTTGTCCTTCCAGTGCAGAATATGTAGTTAGGTGCCCTATAGGTTGCCCAGCCATGCCTTTGTGGCTGCCATCAAATGGAAAATAAGTGGTTATTGCTCTTTGGGGTACTGCTACGTGTGCTAAATACATGATAAAATACCCTCTAGGATACCCCTGCAATAAAGAATGTTATAAATAACGTTCCCTACATGCCCTAATGGTTGCCCTTCAAAAAAAATAAATATGATGAACTGGTGTTTAGAGTGCGCTTCTAAAGAAGAATGTGTGTGGAAGTGCCTTCTAGTGTTTTCCCCACATGTCCCAATGTGAAATGTGATGAAATGGCCACTAGGTTTCCCTTTCTGTGTAAAATACGTGATTAAGCGCCCAACATGATTCCTCTACATGCCCTAATGACTGCCCTTCAAATTCAGTGCTCTCGGGTGTGATGCTACATGTGATAGGACATGATGGAATGCCCTCTAGGATGCGCTGTCTAGTGGGGAGTACAGTATGGGATGCAGGGATCCACCCATATGTTGATCGAATTATAGCTGGCCTGACTGACCTTTCTCTGGTAGATGGCGATCCAGTCGGTGGTGGCGAACCACTTGTGGCCCTTGATGTCATTGACGCCGTTCTTGAGGTTTCCAAAGCGCTTGGTCAGGTCCACCTGGAGCAGGTTTCTCAGCAGGTCCTTCAAATCTGAGCTGAAGTGGGAGGGGAAGCGCACCTAGAGAGAGAAGAACCACACTGTAAAGAACGCAGTAGAACCAAGCTCAGAAAGAAAGAAAGAAAGAATAGTATTTATTTATTCATTTAAATCAAAAGCAAGCAGTTTCTGCAGGAGTAATTTGGGATTAATGGGATTCAAAACCAACCTCCCTCACACACATTTCCTAATGTTCTGGACGCCGAAAATTAGACATGTTCCAGGAAAAAGTGCACTGAACTCTGTGTTCGACACAATTCTAAGAAGAGCACTGTGAAAAAGCTGAGGGATATCACTGCATACACACACACCCCGAGTGGATACACTCCGAGCAAAGGACAGTGCTGCTGTGTCTAGATGGAAACAAAATCCCTCAGGCTATACAACGGGAGGATCAGTTCTGGTAACAATAGACATTAAAAAACACTTCCTTGATTTTAAATTTAGTAGCACTCATATGCATACAGGAATGTGTTAGCCACACCCACAAAAACTCCATAAAAGGTGACGCTCAGAGAGAGCACAAAATGGGCCTTGTAATGGTGCACAATATTCTAATAATGCAGCTCAGCCACTGCAACACAAATCAACACGCACAAGTAGTGCGCCGTTACTCTTGTCCTGATTGAACAGAAAGTCGTATCTGTCGTCAAACACATTGTCATCTGTACACACGAAGCCCCAGTTAATATTATCAATATAAATACAAGTTGGAATTCCCACGAACAGGGTTCTCTTTTAATATATATGTTTATCTTTATATTATTTAACTTTGTACGCCTTTCTGACCCAATTCTCGGGCCTTTAAGAAAAATGAGAGCCGCACCAGCCAAGCGACAAAAAAAGAACACTCGGAAAAGGAAGGACGAGGACATGAGAACCATGAGAACCATGAAAGGAATGACAAGAACCAGTCTCAGGGACAAGCCGAAGAACCACAAACCAGACGGAAGGAGGAAGAAGCGGAATGTTGTGTAGATGAAGAAGGAAGGAAGGAAGAAACGTCCAGAAGTGACACGAGAGGCGCACTTGGGAAAGAGGAATCAGAGAATAATATTTAGGACCGAGTCTGAAATCGAGAACCGTACCAAGGAGAAAACAAGTACGGTACTCAGACAGGAGGAAAGAAAGTGGAGAACCGTGCTGAGAGAGGATGACGGATAAACAGGAAGTGTTTTGTAGATACTCTCAGATTATCGGATTAACATTTCATGCTAGCTAAACTAATCAAGTTACGTTCAACCATCGACTCTGCTGGAGCATCACAGTAAGTAAGAAACCGGGGCTTTGGTAGACTCACCTTGCCTGAGACGATCTTCTCATAGATCTGAATGGGCTGATCAGCAAAGAACGGGGGATATCCGGCGGCCATCTCGTAAATCAGCACGCCCAGAGCCCACCAATCCACCGCTTTATTATAGCCCTGGGGGTGAGAGAAGGAGCCTTAAGAACCTTGCTCAGAAGTTCCATGTCCATGACTCGTATATTTATACATGTACCTACTTTGCTGAGGATAATTTCTGGAGCCAGGTACTCGGGAGTACCGCACAGCGTCCAGGTCCGGCCCTTTACACGCTTGGCAAAGCCAAAATCTGTAACCTGTAAAACAAAGACATGAACACTGTCCATCATGTTTATCCATTCATCCATTTGCTGGACCGCTTAATCCTACTAGGGTCCTGGGGAGGCCGCAGCCTATCTCAGCCGACACTCGGTGAAGGTGGGGTACACCCCGAACAGCTCGCCAGTCCATCACACACACACACACACACACACACACACACACACACACACACACCTAGAGGCAATTTGGAACAGCCAATTTGTCTAATGTACATCTTTGGGCTGTGGGAGGAAACTAGAGTAACCGAAGGAAACCCACTGCAAGCATGCGGGGAATATGCAAACTTCACAAAGAAACACCTTCACTGAACCCAGGAACCCTTTCGCCACCCTCCGTCATGTTTAAAACATACTATCCCGAATCTGATCATTCAGAAGGCGTGGTTCCTTCCTACTCAAGCACAAACTATTTATCTCTCGGCTCGGTCAGGTTTTCTCTCCTTATTTGCAACATTTAGCAGTTATTTAAGCACCGCTGTGACTAAGTGGCACACCGGTACTGATTCTCACATGAACAGTGTGGGCCTTCTCCAACCCCCCTTTATTCCAGTACAACCTAACATGATCATGAATCATCGCGTTTACAACATCGAGCAGAGGTTCCTCACAGCGCTCCTGATGTCACAGTGAAGTCATTCGCATGCTCTAAACCCTCTCGGCGGAAAAGAATCTGAGTCACCACACTTGCTTGACTATCCATCCATTTTCTGCTGAATGTCTAAACATCTCAGATCTCTGCAGGTGAGCCCATATCCCCTCTGGATATACACCCTGTTCTTTAACTCTGGCTCTTTTGTCAATCTCCGGGCTAGATTCTGTTCCTGAAGGAGATTTATAATGCTTTTTATTGTTATAACTGACGACTATCCTGTTGGGGAAATGTCTCCTTGGATTTAGCCATGCAGTGTTCATATTAAGAACAGAAAATTGGAATAACTTTCATTAATACCATCATTACTCTGGGTTTACAATGGGGCACGATGTCCACGATCTCTGCATTTTCAGAGAATCATAATGAGCAGGGGGGTTGTGGGATCGAATCGTAGTGATCTTGAGGGAACTCTGTGAAATCATGATGCTCAGGCTGACCGTGGCATTACGATTTGACGCCAATTGTGATAAATGTGGGAATCATAACAGACATTACCAGAGCATAACAGACCTTGACGCGCCATCGTAGGTGAGCTTGATGAACTTGGAAATGTGATTCCTTCAAGTTTCATCTCTTGGATGCACCCTGTCTCCTTTTTATACCCCAATCATGCTCCAATGTGCTCATAAATCGCGGAGCTCGTCTGTCTGCTCGTCTGAGTAATACTTGTGTTTGTTTATGCGCAAGTCTGAGTGGTGGTCTCTGAGCCTTTCTTTTGTGTTTCAGTTAGCTTCCTAATAAACCTCAGTTCTGTTTTATTCTTGCATATGTGTAATCTGGTTGTTCTTTGCAATCAAGCATTGTTCCTAACTCAGAGTGCTTGTGCGCTAAACAAAGAGAATAAATTGTTTATTTTATTTGGTTAATACTTTATACTGCCATATTTGTACACCTTGTTTAAGTAAAACCGACACGATGACATACAATAACGTTATACTCGCATTAGAATTCCATACGAAGGAGTTTTGATGTACAAATCCCAAATGACCCGTGCTTCTCGTAGAAGGGTCCTCTGTAACATACAAATGGCTGCTCTACAATAACTAGTGCATTCTATTATTCTATTACAGAGGCAGGGATTTGTAATCTAGCTAACATTAACACTGGGAGCACGTGAGGATGGACAACAAAAGTGCTTTTACTGAATAACTCAATCTTAGGGTTGACTGATGATGACTTTCGACTTCAACATACTATAAATTTTAAACCTAATATAGTCCCGCAAGCAATCTTATCAGGAATACCCAGTTGTCCTGCATGGATACGGGTTGTCTCGGAAACCCTGAAACGCACTTATTTGAAATACTGCCATGTCCGACAGCTCTTTAAGGTCAAACCACACTTTCTTTTAACTGCAGACTGATTTGCATCTTTAGACTTGCACTGATATTTGATTTACAAATAATGCAAATTACAAAGTGATTCCAACATTTTTCATCTAGTAACTTAAAAAAAAAAACATACAAGGTATTCATAAAAAATAAATGACAATTTGTTTGAGTGATGTTTCACAAAGCCAAAATTTGATACAGAGAGAAAATAAAAAGGGTGAAGTCCGAGTGTGGTGATTACATCATTTTTGCTAGAGTTTGTAAAATATGAAATGGTTGTGTTAACTGTGGGTCACAGAGATTATACAAAATAAAAAAAATAAAAAAAAAGGTAAATGTTTAGCACAAGTATCTGAATTCTCAAACCTGATTGGAGAACATGCTCGTTCTAATATGTTATCGCTTCTATAGTAACAGCTCATATACAGGAACTTGCACGCAAGACGCTCCGTATAAAAGACTAAGAGTGTTGCTGATGTGGTGAAATTTTACCAGCATCAGCGCTGTGTAAAGGCTTTTTATTTTTCTCTATACTGTATTAATACCGCAAAGGAAATTATTACCTCTGCATTTAACCCATCCAAAGTGAGCACACACGTAAACAGTGAGCACACACACTCGGAGCAGTGGGCTACCACACACAATGTGGCACCCGGAGGGCAGTTGGGGGTTAGGTGCCTTGCTCAAGGGCACTTCAGCAATGAATGTGGAGGAGGGGAAGGTGCAGCTCACTTCCCCACCGCCACACATTTTCCTGATGGTTTGGGAATCGAACCAGCGACCTTTCGGTCCCAAAGCCATTTCTCTAACCATTAGGCTACGGCTGACCCCCAGAAATAAAGCCTCCCCAAAACAGACAGGTTTATGCTTTCTGGTTCCTCACCAAAATGAGAAGCTGTTTTGCTTTGTTTTTTGAGAAAAGGAGAAGCTAGCAAGGGAATTACTGTTTACTGTTAAAAGGAAGTATTTTGTCTCGTGGACGTTTCATAACATTCAGTACTTAAATACACTAACAGTATAAATGTGTGATTTATTAAGGCATAAATACAACATCGCAATCTTCCTTCCTCAGTGGAATCACACCAACAGGAAGTAATCTACAGCATCACACCATCCTGGTGTGGATTATTTATATATAACTACATGGTATACTGTGTACATGTGTCCTGAAGCCATATTAACACAAAAATGCAAAATAATAATAATAATAAGGAAAAAAAACCTTTTTAGCACACATTAAAAAGACAGATAAGCCAAGCTGTAATGACCGACAGTTCTACGACCGTTCGAACTGATATACTAGGTTATATACTTACCTTATACCAAGTCTAAGTCTAAAATACTGAAGCCCCACCCCCATTAGTAATCATGATCTCTCATATTGACTGGCATTTTCTGCTAGAAAGATGCAAATTGATGTAAACTGTACTCGATAATGTACTCAAATAATTAAATATTAGATAACTGTGTACACAGTGATTAATAGTTTATTAGTCACCTGAAAAATAGGTAAAAAAAAAAAAGGGAGAAATATTAAATGTTAAAAACTGAAGAAATTGATCTCAAATGATAGGAATAATTTTAATAACAGACATAGTTGGTCAGCTGAGAGACGCAGGAATGTGGAGGAAGAATGCTTGATTCAGATAGAGTGAGAGTGTGTGTGTGGTTTACCTGTATGTAACCCTGCTGATCGATGAGCAGGTTCTCAGGCTTAAGATCTCGGTAAATGAGGTCGAGTGAGTGAAGGTATTCAAAGGTCAGGACAATCTGGGCGGCGTAGAAGCGAGCATGAGGCTCACTACAAAAATAAATAAATACATTAACATATATATATACACACACACACACATATATACACACACACACACACATACATATACATATATACATATATATATATATACACTCACACACACACACACACATACACACACACACACACACACACATATATATATATATATATATATATACACATACATACAATTCACCATTATTATTATTTTACTCTTCAAAGAATTCCTCCTATTTTATATTTGTGTTCTAATCTATTGATTCTTGTGATCCATCTGTAGATGTAAACAAGGCATGTATGTATTCAGAATTATTGGCCCCCTTGCTTATAAAAAAAAAACAAAAAAAGAACTACAACAAAGTGTGGAGTTAATAAGCTTATTTCTTTATTCCCATGTCTGATGTCTATATATAGTGTGCGAGTGTATATATAATTTATTTTTTATTCTCATGTCTGATGTGTATATATAGCACGTGTGTGTGTGTGTGTGTGTGTATATATATATATATATATATATATATATGTGTGTGTGTGTGTGTGTGTGTGTGTG
>JAOUQZ010000028.1:2036111-2046180 GCA_028564935.1 Neosilurus hyrtlii
TTCAGCTATTCAGTTTAGCGTAAGCCTTTCAGCTTTCAGCATTCACACCGCAATTTCTTCAGAAATTGCATTTTCTAATTATGTATTCATCCAAAATATACACACATTAACATTACCTTTTTATTCCTGTTCACACTCAGGAAATAAGCACTTTCTTTATCTATAAATGGAGGTCCCCATGCTCTGGTGTCATCTCCTGATCCTGAAACACACACACACACACACAAAGAAAACACACTTAGAGATGCAATAATAGGGAAAAGACTATTGATTTGGGATCGATACTGTTCTATTTGGTAATATTTTGATCAGACCCCGTGATGGCCTGGTAAGCGGTACAGGGTGAACCCGGCCTCACCCAGAGTCGGCTGAGATGGGCACCAACCTTCCCGTGACCCTAAATAGGATTAAGTGCTTAGAAGACGAATCAATGAATGAAGGAATATTTTGATGTTGTCAAATAATGATAACAACTGATGTTGTTAGGCATGGTGTGAATGTGTGATCTTCAAGAACAGTTTCAAAAACCCATTCATCAATTCATTTTCTGAAGCACTTAATCCTAATTAGGGTCATGCGGAGGCTAGTACCCATCACAGCTGACTCTGGGCGAGGGCAGAGTACACCCTGGACAGCTTGCCAGGCAGAAACATGCTGAAGGCAACTCAATGACCTACTCTTTACAAACCACAGCAATGGTTGTTTTACATGCCTCTCACCACAGACAGTGAGAGACATGGCTGGCCTTTGATAACCCAGTTAGCTGCACTGGGGGGACAGCAGTGACAACCCTGATGGTCGGGTTTAAACCTCTGACCTTGGGATCAGTAAGCCAGCACCCTACCACCAGTGGGGCCAATTGTTTAAAGTAAACAGCTATTCATGACTCACTGTCAAGCATTGTCAGACAAGGAAAGCAATTAAAGGGAAGGAGGACAAATGCTTAAACAAATAACATGGCCATGCAGATTTCATGGTTGCCCTTTTTGAATCGATGTTGAGTGATTATTTGGCCCTTGATGACCTTGAAAGTTTAGGGATGTGGCCCTCAGTGAATGAGTTTGACACCCCTGGTTTACACAAACTATTTTTTGTTCTTTTTTTGTGGATGTTCCCCCATTTTTCTCCCCTAACTCAGTCGTATCCAATTCCCACCCATCAAGTATTGCCTCCCTATCACATATAACCACCATCAACCCGAGAGATGTATAAGCATGCATGTGCACCCTCTGTGACACGTGATGCTGCCACTTGCATTGTTACATCTCTGAGATGATCCAGTTACTACAAGAGAATTCACTGTGGCAGATTAGGATGCCTGGTCGCCTCTTTTTTAGAGGTGTTCTGGGGATGTCCAACTGGTAGGAGGAGGCCCCGGGCCAGGCTCAGAACTCACTGGAGGGAATATATATCCTGTCTGGCCTGGGAACGCCTCGGGATTCCCCAGGAGTAGCTGGAGAGTGTCGCATGGGTGTGTGCGCGGGGGTGGGGGGTGGGGGTGTGGGGTGTGGAGTCTGGCTTTCTCTGCTAGACCTGTTGTGGAAGAAAATGAGTGGACAAAATGTGTAGTAATGGTGCAAAATGACCAACATGTGCAGTAGCCACACATATAGCCACAAAGCATAAAAAATGTGCACGGGTTTCTGTAAATTGCTAGCATTCAGAGGGAATGGAAAAAAAAAACCCTATAACAGCCAAACTTCACTTGTTTGTGTGTGTGTTTTTGTTTTAGGACCACAAAATCGTGGAGATTGTTGTACCAATTGTGGTAATACTGGTGGCCATATTAATCGGCGTGCTGATCTTCCTGTTCTGTGTGGTGAGAAAGAAAAGACAGACGGAGGGAACGTACAGGCCGAGCGCTGAGGAGCAGACAGGCGCTCGTAGCGTCGAGGCACCGAATGCCCTCAAACTTCCCAAAGAGGAAAGACTCATTTAAAACTCCAGGACATGGCGTCGAACGCACCAAACATTTCACAAGAACGAGTCTGTCAGAAGTGCACGGGTGTGTGAGACACCTGAAAAGCGTTACAGCGGATGGCTGCTGATTGTTCTTGCTACACTAAAGGCTGTTCATGTCAGTCTGTGTATAAAAACCCCACACACCCATCATTCTATCTCCCATGAAAAGAGCTAGGACGCAGTGTAGACGAATCCATACCTGCGGAAGTGGGTTCATGAGCTCAAAACCAAGACTGATCTTCCCTAGAGGTTGGGGGTGTGATTACTTTTGGTGTATAGAGTCTAGAGGATGTCTGCCTTTTCTCCAAATGAGATTTGCTGCTGTACACTGTAATTCAGAGACACTTTAAAAAAATTGCATAAGTATATATTTGTAAAAGATTTCTACCTTTTGTTTTTTTTAATCACTATTTTTAAGTTAGATGAATCACAAACCACTCGGATTTACCACCAGTGATTACTTACCTCACATTTCCTGATCCCTGACTCATAGATCTGATTTCCCAGAAACATCTTCTGTCCAGAAATCCCATCGAGCTTCTTTTAATCAAACTTATGATGAATGTACTTGAATTGTATTTTGTATTTTTATTTTTTGGGCACCACATTTCAGTTTAAGTATAAATTATCTTTTGATCCTGAAGATCAGTTTACATAAACGTTATGTTTGGTTTTTGATTTCATCCCGTCATTTCTCATCTTTTCTGATCTGAGACCCACTCCAGCATAATACGGATTAAGTAGGGAATTTCACATACTGAGATATTGATATATTTGGAAAGAGAATGTAATATGCTTCAGAATGAGGTATAAGACATGATTATAGCGTGAAAATGGTCTGAGTTACATCATTTTGTATATGTCGCTAATCAGGAAATCCTACTTTTGAGAAAATAGCAATTACACTTACAGAACCGGTTTCTGAATGCCCGCATTTAAAATGCCTAACATCCATGTATCCGGCTCTCAACCAATCAGCACGATCGTACTAGTGTCTTCCTAGCAACTGAAATCTATCTGGGATTTTGTAAGTAGGGAGAGTATTCTGGTACTGAATATGGATAATAAGTAAATACCCTGAGCAATCACAAAATCAGTTTGAAAATCAGTAAAATAAGTCGATTTTTGCATTGTTTTACAACAACTTGGACATAGAACCACTATTAAAGAAGCATTTTATCATGAATAGATTGTGTTTATGGATATTTATACTTTGTCATATTGAAGATTATGCTTTGAAGGATGTATTTTTTTAGGTATTGTATTTTTGTCCAGGTACGCCATTTTCAACTTACTTTGTCTTTTGCTCAAAACACTACCTTGTGACTTAATCCGTATTATGCTGGAGTGGGACATGTTTAGTTAAATGATTCAATATTTACCTTGTTTATGTACACAAAGCACAGCCATTCAATAAAAAAAATCACTATACACTTAGTTACTTATCTAAACACTTACACTGTAAACATGAAGATCTGGTAGAGACGGTGAGGAAAAACAAATACAAGTTGATCCCGATGGGTAGAAACGACAGAAAAGGTTTTATTGTAAAATGCTACGGATATTAAATTATAACTTAATAAAATGAACTGTTTCTGGATTACTAACTTATATACTGTGGTTAGAATGCTTCCTCACAGCAAGAAGGACTCTGGCTCGGTGAGAGGGGTCTTGTGTGGAGTTTTCATGTTCCACTTGGGTTTTCCTGGGTTTCCTCTGGGTACTAAAGTTTCCTCCTACAGTCCAAAGACATGGGTGGCACATGTGGTGTAATGTTGGTACGTTCACCTGACAGCAAGAAAGTCCTGGGTTCAATTCCCGGGCTCGGCTGTTTTAGTGTGGCATTTGTATGTTCTCCCTGTGTTTGCGTGGGTTTCCTCTGGGTACTCTGGTTTCCTCTCACTGTCCAAAGGCATGCACATTACGTTAATTGGCTGTTCCAGATTGTGAGTGGTTGTTGTACCTGTGTTGCTCTACAATGGATTGGCCCCATCTAACCTGTATTTGCCCAGAGTTTGCTGAGATGGGCTCCGGCCTTCCCGTAATCCTAGTAGGATTAAGTGGTTCATCAAATGTAGAGATTAATGAATGAATTAGTAAGAGAATTGAAGAGTGAGGTGGGACAGGGGTTTTTGAGACAATTCACATCCATTCAGTGACAATGTAGGCCACAGATCAGAAATTGTAAAGTGAAATAAAAGATATTTTGTCAGAATAGTTAAAAACATTTTTAATTCTTTTGCCCGATCCCTTCAGTGTGGTTATTGTGTTGGAGACGGAACAGATCTAAAGCAGCACAGCACCTCAGCTCTACAGACATTCCGGTATGTGGCTATAAAGAGGAAAGTCATGCAGCGCAGGTCTATAACAGGCCTCAGTGTTACACACGCTGATGAATGTGAGCTTTGTTGTAGTTAGGCTCGGTGTGGACAGGAATTGGGACAGTGGAGGATTTCTGAGATAGTATGTTAACATTTGGAAAGTGTTGAAGGATACTCATCAGAGTCCCATGCTAGGAAAGCAAAGAGGATGAAAAAAATTCAGACAAATATAACCTCACGTTGAAAATAATAGTGTTCATAAACAGCAGTTTACAGACGTCATGAAGAGAAAACTGAACTTTATTTTTACTTTAACGGAATGTAAATAAAGTGTTTTTTTTTGTTTGTTTACTGGAACACAGAAGATTCTCTGAGTCAGTTGAATCAGTTCATGAAGAAGAGTTGACTCATGAGTCCCAAATGACTCGTTGCCTTTTTGTTGTGAACTGGAAAAAGAAGCAGATATTTTACCCTGTAAAGTTATTTTTATTTTTTAATTTTTTAAACTATAGTTCAAACCTTATGTGTAAACACCATCATGGACAAAGAGCAACGAGAGCAATGAGAAAGTCTTTAAAAAAAAAGGTGGAAGGGCCACAAAACAACAACAACACAAAAAAAGTGCTGTATGGGGGCATGGCAAAGAAAACATGCTCACTTACCTTAAAGGCAGAAAAAAAACTTGATCCTAGAGGGCATTACATTCAGGAAGACTTGAGTGCCCTCTAGGGAGCCACTATGTGCAAGAAAACATGATGAAGTCCCCTTAAAGGTGCTACTCCATTACAAAGTGCCCTCTAGGGTGCCTTTCAGGGTGTTCTTCCTTGACAGTCAAATGATAAAGTGCCCTCATGGGGCAATTTCTGCGGAAAAGAATACATGGAATGCCCAATAGGCCGCCCTACATTCTGAAAAATGAAGTGCTTATATGTGCCCTCTAGTATGCCTATACCGTATAGTAGAAAATTATGCTCCCACTTTTTTGTTTACCTTAAATTGTTTTCGACTGTATAGGCTGTGTCCGCCCCCGCTGTAGAAGACAATCATGTGAAATATTTTTTGAAGAGAGTGGTATATAAATATGATCATTTTAGGACCACAGCTCAGAATTCTTTCCTAATTATTTAGAATTCACTTTATTCATATCAGCCTTTAGTTACCAAATGTGTCATTAACCTGAATTTAGTGCTTTAGGAAATTTCTGATATCCCTGCTGAACTCTGGGCACTTTTTGCTCACATGGTAGAAAGTGCTATTCGCCCTCTTCTGCATACATGAGCTCACAGAAGCCTATGAACTGAAGAGCTTGTCACAGGTGTGGAGAACCGTATGGGATGCATGTTTGGTACCTTTAGTTACATGGACAGTTAAAGTTGAGTAATTTAAGGGACATAATCAGACTTTAGGGAACACTGTTATACCTATGCGGTGCCACAATGGTGTAGTGGTTAGCATATTCGCCTCAGAGCACAAAGGTCAAAGGTTCACGTCCTGGGCTCGGCAAGGGTGTTTCTGTGTAGAGGTTGCATGTTCTCTCTGTGCTTGCATGGGTTTCCTCTGGGTAATCTGGTTTCCTCCCACAGTCTAATGACATGCACGTTAGGCCAAGTGGCTGTACCAAACTGTCCCTAAATGTGAATAGTTGTGTGTGTTTTGGCCCTGAGATGGATTGGTGAGATATGGTGAGATATTCAGTGTACCCTGCCTTTGTCCAGAGTTGGCTGAGGTAGGCTTCGACCCTAATAGGATTAAGCGGTTTGAAAAATAAATGAATGAATAAATGAATGAATGAATGTTACATAAGGCTACACTTACTCCATTTCTTGCTGTTACAGACTCCCAAGCACTTGTAGATTGTCTCAGTAAAGTATTATACTATCACACAGTCATGTGACTGGTATTCATGTTGAGTTCAAAGCCCTTTGAAATGATGCTGAGGTTAATAAAACTAAAACCAAACCAGGTTCTTGGGAGTAGAGTAAGCCTTTATTCAGATGTTGACAGGAGTTAATTTATTCACACAACGGAAGGCTTCACAATTGATACCTGTTCTAGTGAACGTGGAAATGACTCACAGTGTACAAAAACACAAACGCAATTGAAAGGAAATTACACGATTTGTTGAAAGTGTCACTGCTTTGATTATTGAATGCCAGAACCATGATGAACATAAGAATAGGGATGGATGGAAAGAGGAAAAAGGGTGTTGTTTGAATTTAGGCGACCTCCTCTTCGCCCTCCTCCTCGAATTCGCCCTCCTCGGCGGTGGCATCCTGGTACTGTTGATACTCGGAGACCAGGTCGTTCATGTTGCTCTCGGCTTCGGTGAACTCCATCTCGTCCATGCCCTCTCCGGTGTACCAGTGCAGGAAAGCCTTACGCCTGAACATGGCGGTAAACTGCTCGGATATGCGCTTGAAGAGCTCTTGGATGGCCGTGCTGTTGCCGATGAAGGTGGCGGCCATCTTGAGGCCACGTGGTGGGATGTCGCACACAGCTGTCTTGACATTGTTGGGGATCCATTCGACGAAGTAGCTGCTGTTCTTGTTCTGGACGTTGAGCATCTGCTCGTCTACCTCCTTCATGGACATACGGCCACGGAAGACTGCCGCCACGGTAAGGTAGCGGCCATGGCGCGGGTCACAGGCTGCCATCATGTTCTTGGCATCGAACATTTGCTGTGTGAGCTCGGGCACGGACAGAGAGCGGTACTGCTGGCTCCCCCTGCTGGTCAGAGGTGCAAACCCGGGCATGAAGAAATGTAGACGTGGGAAGGGCACCATGTTGACAGCCAGCTTGCGCAGGTCTGCGTTCAGCTGCCCTGGGAAACGCAGGCAGGTCGTCACGCCGCTCATAGTGGCCGAGACCAGGTGATTAAGGTCGCCGTAAGTGGGTGTGGTCAGCTTCAGTGTACGGAAGCAAATGTCATAAAGTGCCTCGTTGTCGATGCAGTAGGTCTCGTCGGTGTTCTCTACCAACTGGTGCACAGACAGTGTGGCGTTGTATGGCTCCACCACAGTGTCAGACACTTTCGGTGAGGGCACCACGCTGAATGTGTTCATGATGCGGTCGGGATACTCCTCGCGGATTTTGCTAATGAGCAGGGTACCCATACCTGAGCCTGTGCCGCCACCCAGGGAGTGAGTGAGCTGGAAACCCTGCAGGCAGTCGCAGCTCTCCGCCTCCTTACGCACCACATCCAGTACAGAATCAACAAGTTCTGCCCCCTCAGTGTAGTGACCCTTAGCCCAGTTGTTTCCAGCACCACTTTGTCCTTAAAGTGAAAATAAATACATTCATACATGTAGAGAAACAATTTTTAGCTCAACTTAAATTTATGTACAATATTTATTTTCCATGTTTTTCGTATATGTAGATATTTCATCTATATTCCAAGATACAGAAGAATATATCAGTTTTTAATCATTATACTTCATTCATTCATTTTCTAAACCGCTTAACTCCTAATTAGGGTCACATGGAAGGTGGAGCCCATCTCAGACAACTCTGTGCAAAGGCAGGGTACACCCTGGACAACTCATCAGGCCATCACAGGACCAACACACTTACAACCATTCACACTCACTCTCACACCTAGGGGCAATTTGGAACAGCCAGTTAGCCTATCGTGCATGTCTTTGGATTGTGGGAGGAAACCAGAGTACCCGGAGGAAACCCATACAAGCGCAGGGAGAACATGCAAACTCCACACAGAAATGCCCCGAGCCTTGGAATCGAACCTAGGCCTTTTTGTTGTGAAGCGGACGTATTAGGTATAATATCTCATACACTGTATATATATGTAATATAATGTGACATGGCTTCATGTCGCTGTTAGCATGTCCGCCTCACAGCAAGAAGATCCTGGGTTCGAGTCTGGCTCGGGCGTTTCTGTGTGGGGTCTGCATGTTCTCTGCGTGCTTGCGGGGGTTTCCTCCGGTGCTCCAGTTTCCTCCCACAGTCCAAAGACAAGCACATTAGGCTAATTGGCTGTTCCAAATTGCCCCATGTAAGTGTGAATTGTTGTGTGTGTGTGTTGGCCCTGTGATGGTCTGATCAGCTGTTCAGGGTGTATCCCACCTTCGAATAGTGTTGGCTGAGATAGGCTCCAGCCTACTCACGACCCTAATAACCCTTACGTTATTAGCAGAAAAAGATTGTGAGTTATTTTTATAACGTCTATTTCTTGCACATACACATACCTTAATATCCAAATAAAGAATATTTATCAAAATAATTATAGATTTTTTTAAAGTTTGATCATTATCAGAAACATAATAAAAGATAATTTCACAGTTTAGAGGTTTATTTCTCTCCTAATATATAATTCTAACTTTGAGCACAGTCAGACCATGGCAGTGAAGGAAGGAGCGGAATAATATTGTGAACGATGTGTGTATATTTTAATAGAAAAATGAAAAGCATCTCATCTTTCTTTGTCTTCTCACCAAACACAAAGTTGTCGGGTCTGAAGATCTGTCCGAACGGACCGGAGCGGACTGAGTCCATGGTGCCCGGCTCAAGATCCACGAGGATGGCACGGGGGACATACTTCCCACCTGAGCACAGGGAGATTCAGGTATGAAAACTCTTCAGTCATAAACAGGTCACATTCTTTACATTGATTTTATTAAAAACCTAAAGATTTGTATTATATTTGAATTTACATCTATGCACTGACTTGTTCCCTATCCCAATTATTATGATGATGGAAGTATTTGTTCTGCAAGTAATTTCTTGAAAATGTTGACAAGAACCGGTTGTGCGATATTAAACGCCGCTGCTTGTTACATGTCAGTACCTGTAGCCTCATTGTAATAGACGCTGATCCTGTCTAACTGCAGGTCACTGTCTCCATGGTATGTTCCAGTCGGGTCGATGCCATGTTCATCACTGATCACCTCCCAGAACTGAGAGAGGAAGAAAAGTGAGAAAAGAAAGAGACAGAGAGAGAGAGATAGAGAGAGAGAGAGAGAGAGAGAGAGAGAGAGATTGAGAGAGAGAGAGAGGGAGAGAAAAAGAGACACAGAGAGAGAGAGAGAGAGAGAGAGAGAGAGAGAGAGAAGGGTGGGGGTCAGAACAAATGAGAGCAAGAGAGAGAGATTGAGAGAAAGAGGGCGAGAGAGGGGGAGAGAGAGAGAGAGAGAGAGAGATAGAATGACTTAGGCTGCAAATCAAATGCACTTAGGATCATGCAAAATGAAAAATTAAGTAATTAACACACAGATCTGTGTTTGTATTGTTTATTGATAACATTGTTTGCCTCACTGCTGTATAGCAACATGTATAGGATGACATCCTTCTGCAGAAAAACTGGACAAATCTCCATGATGTCATTTTGCACCTAATGCTTCTACATTCTATGTTACATATTTCAAAATACAGTATTGTGTGGGTATGAATAAAATTAACTGGGAGGTGGCATGAATAATTCTTTTTTTTTTTTTTTTCAAATTCAGTGTGTATTTTTGCCAAGCAAACAAACAAATAAATGAAAGGCTGTCAATCAAACACGGAAGTGTGAGATCAGAAATCAGTGCTTGTTACATCAGATAGGATTTTAATCTTTAATAAAATGGTAGAGGGTTGTAGGCTTCCTCAAGTAATCAATCAATCAACCAATAAACATAAAAAAATCTACTAGAGGAGGTACTCTCTCTGTATATATGCATATATGTGTGTGTGTATATCTATCTATCTATCTATCTATCTCTCTCTCTCTCTCTCTCTCTCTCTCTCTATATATATATATATATATAGAGAGAGAGAGAGAGAGAGAGAGAGAG
>JAOUQZ010000028.1:2079602-2106284 GCA_028564935.1 Neosilurus hyrtlii
GTGTGTTCAGGGTGTACCCTGCCCTCGCCCTAAGTCAGCTGAGATGGGCACCAGCCTCCCCACGACCCTAATTGGGATTAAGTGGCTTAGAAATTGAATGAATAAATGAATGTTCATAACCTTTCATTTTCACTCATGATTCCTTGTTTTGCTTTGAAATAGAAATTATACTTTTTAATTCATGTTGTTTTTGACTGAAAAGTTTTACAGTGTTTTTAATCTCTGTTCACCACCAGTACACCTCACTGTATTCATAATCAGCTACATAAATGTAATAATAGTAATAATACCATTTAATCTACCCTTATTACTAGCAGTGTTGTGTCTCTAAGACGTAACTTAGAGTAGAACATCAAAGAACTGGAGAGAATCACATATAATAAAGATAAATATAAAATCTACATACCAGCAGACACTGTGTTTATAATTGTAAGCGAGAGCAGAAGGAAGAACGGGTAAACTTCCATCTCAAACTTTTGGACTAAGCAGTAACTTGTTCTTGGCAAACTCCGGGGTTTCACATCAACTCCACAATACAGGCTAATCAAGCTCACACTTCCTGTTTGCTTCACTTAAACATCACATAAGATATGAGTATACATGAGAATCAAACTAAACTCGGGCTGATGTTACAGAGGGGAACCATTGGTACAGGATGTGGTCAGTTTCTCTACATGAAAGTGACAAACACATCTGCACGCCTAAATAAAGTGACATCAAAAACCTGATGTCTGACAAAACAAACAAATTCAGTTTAACAAAAATTTATTGGTTCACCATCACCACCAGCAGAGTGCATGCAATTATTTTAGAAAAAGTTATTAAATAAATGAAATAATTAAAATGAGACCCATTGGTGCCAACATTCCCCCCTCTGGGTATGGACAGAGCTTCTTTCATTTTATTTTTTATAAACCAGGAGTGGTAGTGAACCAAGAGTAGGTTCACATACCACTAGGGGACACTGTGGCGCTGTTTTCTCATTGCAATAAACCTACTGCATGAGGGAAGCAGTATTAATCACTCTCGTGATTCTTTCTACCCTAATTCAGGGGTACAACATTTGGAAGCACTGCTGGGATTTCTGCTCAGATGTCCGGTGTTCACACCTTGTACATCGAAGTCCAAGTCAGCTAAATCCCCCTAATACAGCCCAGGCAGACTACAGCAAGAATGGACTAGGCAGAGGCTACTCAGAGCTTGACATTGTAGATGCTGCAATTAGAGCTATTTTACCTGGACTACAGCTACGAAGCTACTTGGAGGAAAAGGCACAGCTCACTCTTCCAACTCTATGCCGCATACTACGTTCCCATTTCCAGAAAAAGAGTGCTACTGAGCTCTACAAACAACTTGCCTTGGAGGTGTAGAATCATAAAGAGACAGCTCAGAGCTTCCTGATGAGGGTCCTGGACTTAAAGCAGAAAGTCTTATTTGCATCACAAAAATTAGAGTCAGGGCTTAAATATGATCCGGCTCTAGTTCAGCGTATGTGCTTACACACAATACTGACCGGCCTCCAGAGTGACAGTGTCAGAATAGACATGCTGCCCCTCCTGATAGACTCTGATACTCCCGATGAGCTCCTGTTAGAAAAATTAAACATAGCTTGTGCCAGTGAAACAGAGAGAAGGAACAAGAAAAGGTGTTAAGCATCACAGTTTGCTACTAATGTTAGTGTAGTCCAGTCAGAAGACACATTACCTGCTAAGAACCAAATAAAAGAAGTTAAGGCTAAGATACCACCAGAACTGTTAACTGAGCTAGCAGAGCTTTAGACAGGTGTAGCCTCCCTGAAAAGTCTCAGTGCAGAGATTAAGGAGACACTACCGCAGTCAGTGTCCACGCCTCAGCCATACACCCAGCCAGTAGTCACGCAGCATGACAGGGACCAGCAACAGCAGTATCACTGCTATCAGGCCCCCCACCATAGACCAACCCCACCTCAGTATCCAGCTCAACACAACCCAAGTTGTCCAGCTCGCCATGAGAGGAAGTGTCATGTCTGCCAGCAAACTGGGGCCTGTGAACGCTGCACACATTGCTACCTCTGTGGGAGTGGAGAGCACTTTCAGGCAGGATGCAAAATGAGAGGCATGAGACCATCAAAAGAGAGGCATTTAAACAGCCAATGGTTACCACTGAGGAATGAGTGTTAACCACCGCCTATGTGTCCCAGAAATGTGCTAATTGCAAACAAGTACATCTTGACAAGGAATTGAGACAATCTTCATCCTGTAAAAAGCACACAGCTGAGAAACTGACCACCCCTATGCTGGTAATGAAAGGTCGGCATGTTATAATAGGTTACAATGTCATTGACTACATTCTGAATAAGACTGAAAAACCAAAACAGTACAGCACAGTGAGAAAAGCTTTTCCCAGCCTAAAAAAACACAGTGAAAGCTTTTATACAGGCTGTCAGTGCAGATACAGAAAACAAGCTTAGAGTGAAAACCAAGAAAAACTCTGTTACTGTAACCAAACAAAGTGACATTCAGGTTGAGTGTCGTGTAGTTACACAGCCTTTTAAAGAGAACATGACGTCGAACCAGATTTAAATCATCAGTGGCCAGATAACCTTGAGTTTTTTGACACTTTGGTTAAAGTTAAAAGGGGGGCTGTATGAAAGGGGGTGTGTGAGTGTGGGAGTTTGTGGGGAGGAGGGTGGGGAAGGAGGGTCGGAGGTGCCCTGGTTTCCGGGCTGTGTGGCTAGAGCATCGTGGTGGGGGCTGGCCCGCACTGGGAAGTTGTCTGGGGGGCCTGGTTCTTCTGGACGTGGTGTGGGCCCTCTGCCTTGGGGGAGGGGGGCTGCCTCTGGGGCCTTGGGGCCTTGGACCTTCTACTCTGGCCACCCTGGGTGGCCGGAACCTGGCAGGGTCGGCGGCTACTGGTCCTGGCTCGCTGGGGCCTCTGCCCCGCTGCCGCGGGGGGCTCTGGCTGGGGCTTTCCTCTGCCACCATCTGAGTAGGCCTGGTGTTGTCTTTGGTGCGAGGTGGCTTGGGGTCGTGCTCCGAGGTTCCTGCTGATGGCCCGGGTCCCTGGTCTGCCATGGTCTGCCTCTGACCGCTGTGAAGGTGTGGTCGCAGTTGCACGGTCTTGCTCGTCACTTGTTGCTGATCACTCACTTGTTCCACATGTTTTGCATGCTGGCATGGCCACTATTTTGCCTTTTACTTATTTATTTATTTGTTTGTTTATTATTAGGGTTTTTTTTATGTGTGTATGTACGTATATATTTGTTATTTAATTGATAATTATGTGGGTTTTTTTTCCCCTTCCCTTTCTCTTTTATTTATTTATAAATTTTTGTTGTTATTGTTGTTGTTGTTGTTTAGTTTTGTGTGTATATATAATTATTTTTATAATTTTTCAATTTTTTTCTGTCTTTGTGGCTGTGTAATCATTACTTTGGTGAATGTTATGATATGTTTGTGATCTGTCTCTTTGTTCTGGTCATTATTTAACAAACTCTTGATTAATGTCAGTAAATAATAATTTTCTGTAAAAGCCGCAAGAACTTTAATATTGTATTTATGTACAGATGTAGCAGTTTGTCTGGTGATAGTTTGGTTTAAAGGGTCATTGCTTTATATCTATAATGTTTCTGTCTCCTTCTTTTTTCTTTTTAGTTTTCCTTTTCCTTCGGTTTGCTGTCTTCTTTCTTTTTCTGTCTCCTCCAGTCAAGTCCAGCAAGATTAAATAAACAGTAAATAAATAAATGAATCAGAATATCAAGAAGAGCCTTATACCCAGAAAACCTCCAAAATTGGTTTTGTACAGCACAATGCGGCAACCAGACTGCCATTCTGCTTGCTGTGATGCTGGACAAGACAAAAAAAAAAAAGGGTCGCCAATTGTTGCTTGGGTGACATGCGTGTATGTTAACCATTTCCAAATGTTTATGAGTAAAAGCATAAACAGTAGCCCATCTAGCTAATTCACTTCAAGAATAGGAGAAATAGATATGTTTCGATATAAATAAACAAATAAATATGTTATTTTTGTCATTATTATCGCACGACAACTGGCTACACCATAGTAGGAAAAGACGTTAGCATGTGTTGGGGTTAGCTAGCTAAACCACATTAAGTACTTTGTGTACAATCAATCAATCAACCATTTGCTGAACTGATTAATCCTCCTACTAGGGTAGCAGCAAGGCTGGAGCCTGTCTCCCCTGACACAAGTCAAAGGTGGGGCGCACCCTGGACAGCTCTTTACAAATATTGCAGAGCCAACACACACAACTATTCACACTCACATCCACACCTAGGGGCAATTTGGAACAGCTAATTAGCCTAATGTGCATGTCTTTGAACTGTGGGAGGAAACTGGAGTACCCACACAGGCACAGAGAGAACATGCAAACTCCACACATCAGCGCCTGACCCTGGGAATCGGATACAGGACCTTTGTGCTGTGAGCTGGTTGTGCTAACCACTACACCACCTTGCTGCCCTGGGTGCCCCTCAAAACCTTTATTTGTTGTTTCCTTGCTTGAACTGAAAGTTCTTCTGGTCTGTCATCTTGGCTGGCTGTCCCAATTCTCTTATTTGTGCATCGAAGATCAATGAATGATGAATGAGGATACACGAGGGCAGTCCTCCCGGAAGAGCTGCACACCACTGTATAAATAATTCGCCCCTTACATGACGTTAACACTTTTATGCAGAAGGTCAGCTGTGGCGCTGTCTTCAGCAGTGGATGTTGCTCTGCGTGACGTCTCATTTCTCTCATTTCGACGCTCCTCACATTGCTTTATCATGTCCCTCCATGTTTCCTCGGTGGGATGAACTAAAACACAAGGATGCAACTGAGTTAAACAAGGATGTAGTTTAAGGGTTTTGAGAAGCAAGAACATCCTCCCCCCACCACCCCTTTTCATCATCACGTAAAAGCAGTTATGTTATCTGTTCCCTTCTCTCCGAATGCAGCATGGTGCTGACAGCCCCACAGGCTGCGTGCCTTCACCTCCTGATAACACACTCTCTGTTGATTTTTCTCTTTACAGAGAAAGGTCAAAGGTTGATTGGAGCTGAAAGCTGTAAAGAGCATGTCGGTAATCTCTCGGATGTTAGAGTGCCGGGAAATTATAGGCGATTTAGACAGAGAGAGTAGGACACACTGCCATCCCTTTATTGCACACCACTACCCTGGCTCACTGCGGGTCAGCACAGATGTTTTAATACTCTCTAGTCTTTCGATTTGATGATCAGGAGCAGTGAGTAGAGTTTAAACCTCCATGCTGCAGTGACTCCTTTATACCATGAACCTGTAACCACCACTATATGATTAGGATAGTTTTGGTTTTGTATTAAAATATGTGAATGTTAATTAAGGGAACATTCACTGACTCTGGGATACTGACAGCTTTATAACAGACTGAAAACGACTCCATGGTATCACTTTAGAGACCGAGCACTGCAGTATTAGGATCTTGATAATTAGTAAAAATTTATACAATACAGGATGGAACAGAAATTTATTATATTTTTAACAGGCATTTGTCATTTTTTCAACAATATTTGATGCAACACATAAAATAAAGAACTTTATTTTTCTTCAACTTTTCTTAACTTTAGTAATCTTATTTACTCACTTGCCTTTAATCCTGCTAGGGCTACGGGGAGGCTGGAGCCTATCTCAGCTAACACAGGTGGGGTACACCCTGAACAGCTTGCCAGACTGTTGCAGGGCCAACACACACACACAAAACTGTTCACACCCACACTCACACTTAGGGGTAATTTGGAACAGCCAATTAGCCTGAAGTGCACATTTTTGGACTGTAGGAGGAAACCAGAGTTCCCCGAAAAACTTGTCTCCACGAACTCGGAACAGATATTTTTACAAATCAGAAGTCAGATAAGATATAAGTTATAAATGTAGGATGTAAGATATAAAAACATGCTCACCCACACACACACAGGCAAATTTGATTGCATCACTACCATTAAAAGGACGTTGTGCTCATATAATTAATAAATGTGCATGTCTTTAGACTGTGGGAGGAAACCAGAGTTCCCAGAGGTAACCCATACAAGCACGGGGAGAACATGCAAACTCCATAGAGAAACGCCCTCACTGACCCCAAGACTCAAACCCAAGAGCTTTTTGGTGTGAGGTGGATGTGCTAACCAATACGCCACCGAGCCACCATCGTATTTAATAGTCGAATATTACCTTTTTTTAATTTTAGGAAATAAAGCAAAGCACAAATATTTTAACAAAAACCATGAGCGTGAACATGGGACCAAAAGCACCCAAAGACGAAAGCTAACTAAAGACAAGACCCACAGAACTTAATTAGAGTGCTTAATAGACACAATAAGACACAGGTGAGACTAAACATGTGGCTAAACTAATGAGCGGATGGGTAATGTCCTAACAATAAAAGTGAAATTAATTTATTTACTCATTTTCTGAACCACTTTATCCTGCTGGGGTTGTGGAGAGGCTGGAGCCTATCTCAGCTGACTCTGGGTGAAGGTACACATAAAATGTTAAAGGATACCCAAAAGAAGGAAATACCAGCAGCACACTGAGAGACTGTCGGAACTGACTTCTCTCATATTCTTTCTTATTTGCCATGATTTTTTCCTGCAAGCTCGAAGTGCTAGGATATTATCTTACACTGGTGCAGGTTTGTCTTAAAAAAGAGAAAGAACACACTAGGATAGCTGGTAGTTCCAATTTGCCCCTAGGTGGGAATGTGATAGATTGTGTGTTTGTTAGCCCTGTAATGATCTGGCGAGCTCTTCAGGATGTCCCACCTTCGTCTAGCGTTGGCTGAGATAGGCTCCAGCCTCCCCGTGACCCAAGTAGGATTAAGTGGCTCAGCAAATGAGTGAGTGAGTAAAATGTAACATGTCGGTATGGTGGCAATGCCGTTAAATTGCCTGGCTCACAGCAAGAAGGTCCTGGGTTCAAGTCATGTGTTCAGCAAGGGTGAGTCTGCATGTTGTTTCTGTGCTTGTGTGGGTTTCCTCCGGGTACCCTGGTTTCCACCCACCATCAAAAGACATTCACATTCAGATAAATGGCTGGTCCAAATTGCCCCTATGTGTGAGTGTGAATAAATGCATAAACAAAAAAATATAAAAAATATGATTCTAACGACTGGTTAGGATCCATGTGCAGGAGATTCATTATGAACAATATCCACAGTCCAAAATCTACAGTGAATAAACATGCCCACGACAGGGCCAAACACACAGAGCACAATATTTCCAGAACAGAGTAACAGTAACCAGGTAAACAGGCAGAGGGCACACACTGTAATACACAAGATACACACTGTAATACACAAGATACGCCACACAAGAAGGGCAAATCCTAAACAGGCAGACATATTATCTATTCATCAAAAGGTAAACAAAGACTCAGACCCATTGTTTGTCTTTTAATTACCAACAAAAAAGAGCCTCCAGACTGCGTGTGAGAGAGCCCTCTGGTGGTGAGGCAGTACACTGTCCTGAGTAGTAGTCCCAAAATTAGCAACTAAAATCTCACATGATCAAAATATTAAGATGGTCATGCTAACCACTACACCACTATGCCACCTAAAATAAATTCACACATTCCTGTAAGGTATTAGAATCTATTCGAGAACATACCTCAACCACCAGCATCGTGAAACCCATTTATAAAAAGTCAATGACAGAGTAGGGCTGCACTGTGGCATAGGGGTTAGCATGTCCTCCTCACAGCAAGGAAGATCCTGGATTTGAGATCTGGGCTTGGCGAGGATGTTTCTGTGAGGTGTTTGCATGTTCTCCCCACCCTCGCATGAGTTTCCTCCATGTACTCTGGTTTCCTCCCACAGTGCAAAGACATGTACATTAAGCCTAATTGGCTTTTCCAGATTATGTTTTTTCCAGGTGTTAGTGTGAATGTGAATGGTTATGTGTGTGTTGGTCTAGCAATGGATTGGCAAACTGTTCAGGGTATACCTCGCCTTCAACCAGAGCCGCCTGAGATCCCCACTAGGATTGAGCAATATGGCAAATGAATAAATGAATGAACGAAGACAGCGTATCCTAAACCATTAACATTATACAGAGGGGCATCCAATTCCTCTATTATTAAAAAAAATAAAAGGAACATAGCACAAGGCCTTGAAGGTGTTAGTAAGAGAAGCAAGCAAATGACCAAAGGTAATTCTCCTCCTTGTGCTACCACCATCATGCTTCAGTTTGAGAAATGTGTTATCACGGTGTTAAGCAGATTTGGATTTTGGATAAAAGGCTGCTAATTTTTGATCTCAGAACAGAGAACCATTCTTAAAGTGTACCTCTCTAACATGCATTTTGGCAAACTTCAAATGGGATGTCAAAGTTATTTCCAGAATAAATTTCGTAAAGTCAGTAATAAGATAGATGAGCGGATTCGTCAGAGAATAACCAAGATACCAGAGTAACTCACACTTTCATTCGTCTCATAGCTTTATTCTACTATAAGGGTCATAGGGTCTCAGCCGACACTGGGCGAAGACAGAGTACACCCTGAACAGCTCACCAGACCATTGCAGAGCAACACACACAACCATTCATACCCACACCTAGGGGCAATTTGAAAAAGCCAGTTAGCCTATTGTGTATGTCTTTGGACTGTGGGAGGACACCAGAGTACCTGGAGGAAACCCACACAAGCACAGGGGGAACATGCAAACATCACACAGAAACACCCAAGCCCGGTAATCAAACCCAGGACCCATGACCTTTCTGCTGTAACCACTGCTCCACTGTGATTGGTGACTTTGAAGTAGCATTAAAAAAAGAAACTGATATGAAATCCCAACTGGAAGCTGCTGAGACAAAAAGTTAACTTTTCCTTCCTGGAACAAAGTTCTATGTTTGGCAGAAACCCAACACTTATGCAAGGCACTGTATCAACTTACCAGACGGCAATTAGTGTACCGAAAGTATGCAGGAAATCTGTTCATTCTTCACCTCAAACTTTACACATTTATTATCCCATTACTGTTCAGTTTCTTACAGAAGTGTGAATACTGTGCACTTTTGGCAGTGATTACTGCTGGAACGTAATACCTTATAATTAAGATTAGTTATAATATTTAACTCCCTCAGGTTTAACTTCCAGGTTCAGTCATTTCCTATTATTATCCTTGTGAGGAATTTTCCCTCGGATAATTAATACTTCGTGCAGTGTTACACATTCATTTTATATAAAACTTAACACTTTGGGTTTAGTTTGCAGCGGTAAGTCATACAGTGCAGTGAAAAACTATTTGCTATTATTTGTGATTATTTATAACACTTAATTGTTTTAGCTCTACGAATAAATTAACAATAATACATAAAAACAACCTATCACGGAGCCTTCCTGTTCAGTGCAGCAGAGCTCCGAAGGCTACAGTGCCCCACAACGCACCCCAGGTGGGTCATCAAGCAGCACACATGTGCAGATGGTAGCATCTCACATGCAAGCAATCGTTGGAGCAATTAGAATGACTATATATACTGTAAGTGCACAAAGCAAAACTTGGCGCTAAGCAGACTGTATGTGCTAAGCCTTTATTTCTGTGAGTTAGACTGTCCAGCGTATGATCTGTCCTGTGTATTAATTTCCTGATTCCATGCCTAGCCTGTCACATTGCCTGCCTTGTGTATGAACGCTGACTGCCTGATTATCAACCGTGAATCTGCCTGTCCTGTGTTGTTCTGTTTGCCTGATCTTCTGACTTGTGCCTGCCTGTGATTTTGAATCTGTTCGCCTGGGGTTTATTAATAAACTGGTATGTAAATCTACATCTTTGCATTTGTTCTCTTCACTACCACACAGCAAGGTGACACAACCTGACTAAACAAAATACTCAGATTTCAACTGATTTTAAAGACCTTTTAAGGAACTTTACATTGCTGTAAAGATTCTATTTAATTGATGTCTAGATGTAACAGGGCTAGAAACGTCCAATCTTGTGTGTGAATTGTCAATTTTTATCTCTATCAATGAAACTTGGTTTGAATGACTTAAGCAAGCAGTGACAAGTTACATATATGTGTATATAGGGTAGGTGAATGTCTGTTTGGAGATTAGAAACAACTGCATGATCAAATGAGCAAATAGAGAAGGCTTCTTGGGTTCATGGAAATTTGAAATGCTATCAAATCCAAGAAATCTTGTAGCATTTTGGAAAGCATTATTGATGAGGATTGAAGAAGTCTTTCTCGAGATATTGCCTGGGAATGATCATGTGGATGATCATACAGTACTGTACTGATGGGGAGCACAGTGGTATAGCGGTTAGCACACGCACCTCTCAATTAGAAGTTCCTGGCTTCGAGACCTGGGCTTGGTGAGGGCGTTTCTGCTTTGCATGCTCTCCCAATGCTTGTGTGGGTTTCCTCTGGGAACTCGGGTTTCCTCCAACACTCCAAAGACATGCACATTAGGCTTTCTGGCTGTTCCAAATTGCCCCTAGGTGTAAGTGTGAATGGCTGCATGTGTGTTTGCCCCGCAAAGGCCTGTTGAACTGATTAGGGTGTACCCCAACTTCGCACAGCGATGGCTGAGATGGGCTTAGCCTCCCAGCGACCCGTAAATGGTTCGCAAGTGAGTGAGACAGTGACTGTACTGTTTTGATGGAGATATTTTATGATTTTAAAATCTGTTAAAAACAAACACTTTACAAACATAATTTCAGCAGAAAGTTAAGCAGTGATAACAGAGTACATGTAGCACATTACCTGCAAAGGCGAACAGCAATAAAGAACGTCTAATCACAAAATCTGATTACAAGATGTCACACCTAAGACAAATATCTGATGGTCCACTTGGTCTTTGGTGATTAAAAGACCTGAGACAGATCTTCACACCAAGCCTGGACAGGGTCTCAGAGATTTAAGGCATAGCATATAACCATTATTGATTTAGCCTACAGCAAGGTCATGGAGAAGAGGTACTCCCATTACTGTGTGACACAAAGTAGAGCAGTTTGGTAAGTTTATGATCTTCTGGAACCATTTTGACGAGAAGAAATAGTGAATAATAATAATAAATGATAAATAAATAAATAAATAAATAATCATTATCATCATCATCATCATCATCATCATCATCAGGAGGGCAGCACAGTGGCATAATGGTTAGCACATTCACCTCACTGCAAGAAGGTTCTAAGTTCAAGTCCTGAGCTTGGCAAGAGTTAGCATGTTCTCCCCGTGTTTGTGTGGGTTTCCTCTGTGTACTCTGGTTTCTAATTTGCTGTTCTAAATTGCCCGTGGTTGTGAGTGTTTTGGCCCTGTGATGGACTGGCGAGCTGTTCGTGATGTACTCTGCCATCGCCCAGAGTCCCTAGTAGGATTAATCTGTTCAGAAAATAATCAGTGCTAATGGGATCTCCTGTTCCCAATGTTTAACTCAACGTTCCAACAGGAAAAGCTGACAAATTTAAGATCTAATTTAAATATCTTATTTAAAGAGTTGATTCATAGGATTGACTCTAATAGGTGATGCATTTCGCTTACGATTGACACACCAATTTGTTCCTGATTGACTGTGGTAGAAGTTTTTTCAGTATTTTTCACTCAGTATCCCATCCCGTTCATAATGCTAACTAGTTTCCCTGTCAGGTTAGCTTGCGTTACATCGCAGTCAAGTTTTAGCAACCTATGAAGACTGTAGTGGAGAAAGTTTGCTATAAAATGCTATAGCAGCTCTCCACACACTTGGATTGCCTTACTGAGTTAATATTTTTTTTACTTAAACCCCTTTCACAAACAAACTACAATTTGGCGAGGCTACGACAGAAGGGACTGACGCAGGTTTGGGGGCGGTAGATTTCTAAGCTGTGTAGTGTATACAAAATGGATGTTTTATATTATATGTGTGGGTAAAACAGGTCAGGCCTGTGAACCAAATTGTACAAAGTTCATAGAGTTTATCACAAAGTGACGAATGATACAAGACAAAAAATACTCATAAAATATTCCCGTTATTTTCTGTCATTGTACGAACACTGTATGTACGTTATATATTGTATGATTGCTCAACCTAACACTGTCGTAAAAATGTTGTGTGTTTAATGTAGGGCAATCAGGTGACCCAGGTGACCCAAAACACACAGTATATTTGTCTATCATAACAACAGATTTAGGTTTAGATCTGTTGTAGATCTGTTGTGTGACATATCCAACAGAGGCTGAAGAAAAGATTTTACATGTGATATTAGCCACAAAAGTTTGACATTAAATGGACAAGCTCATCCATCCCAGAATCCTTTGCACCAAGTTGTAAGTTGCCATTTTTATTGCATATTATCTAAACTACTTTAAGGTTACATTTGTGGTGAGCAGCGAGTTCCACATGGTATACAAGTCATCTTCCTTTCATATCTGATAAAAGATATCATATTTCATTTAAATCTGATTTTATTTTATGAAAACAAAAACAAACATGCTTGGAGAGTGCAAACCCTTACCAAGAAAAAAAAAACCCACAGCACCTGCTGCTGATGTGGTTTTTATTTCAGGGTTTTATGAACAGAGACACTTGTACACAGCTAAGGACAATTTAGTGTCAGTACTGACACACAAGGAGAGCATGGAAGGAGACACACAGTACGAGCTCTTGGTTGAACTGCGTGCTGAGGGGCATCAATGTTACCTGTGTCTCCACCACGCTGCTTCCATTGTATACACTGAGATGGATTATTGACATTCTCAGTCAGTCACATCTTTAGAAAGTTACATTTAGAAAATGTAATTAAAATAACTTCATTATGCAAAAGACTAGAATGGTTTGGAATAAAACACAGTTTAAAGAAAGCAAAATAAGATATCAAGGGAAATAAAGAATGCACTTCATGTCCTTTGATGTGCATTCCATCTTGCCTCTGCTTTTCCGCTTCGTTTAGAAGTTACCGCATGGCTGCTGTTCATCAGTCCGTTGACAGGAAACGCACTCGTGGACTCTGACTTGACTTGGCTGGATTGTTCATCTCTAATGTCCCAGCCCACCCAGTGTTCTGCTCTCTCTGTAGATCCCTGCTGACTCGCCCAACTGCTGTGTGCAACTCCACGGCCAAATGCATTCTCCCGCCCAGTGCAGTGGATAATGAGGTTAGTCTGTTTGACAAACACGTTCATTCAAGCTTCATTTAGCCCCAGGCCCACTCTGTTTCACTAGACATCCTGGAAAAATCTAAGGTTGATCATTAAGACGCGTTTGTACACCTCGGCCAGCGAATTGGACAAACAAATGATTTGTGGAGGCTGAAAATATCTTACTAAGAAGAGTCTATTCACGTCATGGATGGGTTTGAGTGGTACTGCGCGAATACACAGAGACATCATGTTTTAGCTTACTCGTGCGAAAGTGAGAGCTACCTTGCAGACAAGGGAAACACAAGGCTCTAAAAACGGCTCAGTTTGAATAGTGAATAGTGATGTAATGCAATGCAGTTATCTATCTGTATCTATGTCTATTTAAAAAATACTTCTAATTAACAGTATTATGGAAAGAGGCGTCAGGTCAACGTAGCGGTTCCTGGGTTCGAGTCCTGGGCTCAGTGAAGGGTTTCTGTGTGGCGTTTGCATGTTTTTCCTGTGCTTGTCTGGGTTTCTTCCGGATAGTCCAGTTTCCTCCGACAGTCCTACACATTAGGAATGTTATTTATTTATTTATTAAATATCCAAACTGCTGAATCCTCCTAGGGTCGCGGGGAATCTGGTGCCTGTCACATCTGACACATTGAACAGCTAGCTAGGGCCAGCACATGCATACACACACACACACACACACTAACACCCAAGGGCAATTGGAAACTGCCAATTAGCCTAATGTGTATGTCTTTGGACTGTGAGAGGAATCCACGCAAACACAGAAAGAAACATAGGCACACCCTTGCCCAGCCTGGGACTTGAACCCAAAACCTTCTTGCTGTGAGATGGACGTGCTTACTACTATACCACTGTGTACCCCTGATGTACGCTACACACTGAATAGTATATATAAATTTTATAAACTTCTCTTGAATGAGTAATTACATTTTTTCCTGAAATCTTTCTCTCTACGCTGTCAATCACTCCCTAATTACAGTTTGCTTTCAGATCAGGACACAAGGCTGGAGAATCCATGAATAGAGTCATTAGAGTTAGATAAGAGCCTTATACATATAATGATAGTGGAAGGTCATTTGATCCGAAAGGCTTTTAAAAGCTCAGTTCATGATGTTCTGATCATCATACCGGAAACTGTCATGCATTAGTTCATTTCTCACAAAGTGTAGCGCTGACTAAACTTCTTTACCTCTGTCCATTTCAGCTCCATCTCAGCCCTCAGAATATCCTGCACATGGTCTATTGTGTGATTCAGGAACGTAAGACGCTGATTAATGTACCACGATTCATGATTAGAATTATTCTCATCCTCAGTGATGAAATCCTTTCAGATGATTAACGTTCAGCTTAATGAGAAGCGTATTAAAAAAAAACAGCTTCACCTAAAGCAGTCTTTAACTCCGTATGAACTGATTTTAGCACTGAGTATGAATGTGCAGTATCAAGTGAGGGCTGATGATAAAACAGACGCCAGGGAGTACGGTTTCAGATGTCCAGTTTAAGCAGATTACACTAATAAAATTATCCAGCATGAGAGAAAGAGTGTGTTCGAGTGTGTGCTAGAAAAGATGACATAATAGACTTCCAACACATCTTCCACATTCATTCCCTTTCTGCGTGCTGCCGGGATCCTGCTGCATCATCTGTCTGCCGTTTATATGATTCTCCATCAGTCATCAAAGATTTCACTCTAAACTTAAATTTATTAAATTCACTGTTTAATCCTATTAGATTCGTAGGAAGGCTGGAGTCTACCTCAGCCAACTCTAGGCTAAAGGCGATGTACACCCTGAACAGCTTGCCAGTCAATTGCAGGGCCAATACACACACAACCATTCACACTTACACCTGGAGCAATTCGGAACAGCCAATTAGCTTAATGTGCATGTTTTTTTGGACTGTGGGAGGATACCGGAGGATCTAGAAGAAACCTACTCAAGCACAGGGTTACTGGTACCCATTTATGCTGGGAGTATACCCAGTGGCTATATTGATGGCAGTAGTCAGGCACTTGAGAAAATGATGAGTTGTCATTTTGTCACACTTCATTGCACATGTGTAGGTCACTTTGCAAAAGTGGACCAAATGCAGTTTGAGCAAAACACAATGTGTATCTGCACAATTTGAGGAGTGTTTTGGAAAGCCTATATAAAGGCTAAAAAATGTCTATATAAACGCTAAATAATTTCAGAGATACAGTGAGGTAGCGAGGCATATGGGCTGTACACAACCCAGCATCAGAAACCTGATTGACTGCCACAACGTGACAGGGTCAGTTGACAACCAAGTCAAGTTGAAGTCTCGATCATGAGCTCAACACCCTAACAACTACACCACCAGCCACAAATATCCCATATATGACAGATTTATCCCCACATATCCCATATATAAAAACATAGAAGCAGCCATCTGTTTTTTTTTTTTTTTATATATTCTGGAACTGTAAAATATACAACACCAGTCCTGTTAATATATTCCTGTAAGGTTAGTATAAGCTAAGCTAATGAATCACTATTGCTTAATCATAATCATGCGAAGTCATGGGTGCCAAACCACATTCCAGTAGAGTCAGAGCACTACACGGTGAAGTCTCTCCCTCCTGTAAAACACCTGCGTCAACTCACACAAGACTTGATAATTATCTCATGAGTCTAAACAGGCATGTTGGAGGGAAAATGATAAACTGTGCAGCAGAACTGTGGCTCTGCAGGAATGCAGGCTGACAGATGTTTTGTACACTTTGTATATAACAGAGCTTCTGTGGGGAGACTGACATCTGTGCGCCCCCCCCCCCCCCCCCCCCCCCTACAATTAATGTACACTTATTTACTCAGACTGGTAAAACTACAGTTTCTTATCACCAGTTCACAAAACCATGGAGTGATAATGACTTGATTCTTCTTGAAAGTGTAAATTATTGGTGTTAGAATAACTGGAATATACCGATCCCGGTATATTTACTATTTTACAGTAATGCACGTTAAAATAACTATAAAACCCAATAAATAAAAGAAAGTTGCTGATACCCGTGGCACTGTGGCATAATGGTTAGCATCACCACCTCACAGCAAAAGGTCCTGGGTTCGAGTCCTGGGTTCAGGTGTTTCTGTGTTGAGTTTTCCCTGTGCTTCTATACGTTTCCTCCAGGTACTCCGGTTTCCACTCACAATCCACAAAAACTTTACTCTGGGTTGGCTGAGATAGGCTCCAGCCTCCCCGTGACCACAGTAATTACTACAGTTTGCCAAATGACTAAATGCATTTATTATTGCATCTAAAGGGGCATTAACATGTGACCATTTAAAGTCAATGTAACCTGACATTCATTGGATTACTGATATTGATTTTGATGTCCATTAGATGTTCAAAGGATGGCACGGTAGACCAGTGGTTAGCTCAGTGTTTCCTCCAGTGGTTCAAAGACATGCACATGGGGTTAACTGGCGACTCTAAAGTGTCTGTAGGTGGGAATGTAATTATGAATGGTTGGTTGTGACTGTGTCAGCCCTGTGATACAGTAGATCAGTAAGCTGTATATCAGTGTAGATTCTCACTTATCCAGGCCATGGTAGATCTAAGGTTATAAAAAGAACAACTAGATTTGAGTTTCTTGCCTACATAACAAGGCTTCCTCAATTCCAAGTGACTGGGAAAGAGTCTCAGGGTTTTAAATACAATTAGGGCTTTTACAGCCCATGGGCTCACCAACCTCTCTATGGTGAGTAGTGGAGAGAAGAGCCCTGAGTTCCTTTGCAGGAGGAGTGCCATCCCACCCATTAGTTCAGACATATGGACGACGCTTGAGTTCAGATCAAACTAGAAGAAGTGCAAGCCTTCACAGAACACTTCAAAGCAGAGGATTGTAGCCCCAAGTTGAAACAGTCTTTCTTGGACTACGCAGTGCACCTTGAAAAGGACATGAATCAACGTTGAGATCTACAGAAACCCCACTGGACCAATATTTACTCTTTGACTCACTCCACCTACTGGAACACAAGCTGGGGGTCATCAGAGCCTTACACCACCAAGCCAACAATGAACCCTGAAGGGTGGAGGGAAAGGAAAAGGGAAAACAAATCAAAACAGCTCTTAAAAAATGTGGTTGCCTTAAACTGGGTCTTCACCAAAACCACAAAAAGAAACAGACCAGACTGGGAGGACAAGAATGCTCAACAAAACAACACTCATTCCATGTGTATGTGGAGTTTCAGAACAACTCAGAAGGATCTACAAAAAGCCTGCTAACTCAGCGAAGAAGCTCATCCACCCAAAGAATAAAAGACAGAGACGTAAGCAGATCAACATGGTTTATGCGGTTCTCTGCAGTGATGAATGCTCAGGCTTGTTCATCAAGGAAATCAAACCATTACTTCACAAGCACATGGCACAACACAGTGGAGCCAGGACTCAGGACAGGATTCAGCAGTCCACCTACATCTGAAAGATAGAGGCCATGCATTTATTATTCATATCATTTATCCTGTTTAGGGTGACAGGGAAGATGGAGACATTACCAGATGACTCTGGGCAAATGGTGAGGTACACCCTGAACCAGTCCAGTGCAGGACATTCTTCTGAAGATAAAAATGTGCGTATTTTGGGCAGCCGAAGGCAGATGGTTTGAGGGAGTGAAAGAAGCCATCTATATTAAAATGAAATGACGGTGGAGGTCTACAATCAGCTGCCTAAAATGAGTACAAGGTAGTCTTAGGATCCCCAGATGCCTTAACTCACATTTTTCAGCTTGACTCTGGCAACCCTAACAACATTCAGGTACCACCTAAAAGGGACAGTGTGTAAGACTTAGCAGTTTCTAGTGGTACCCAGTGTTGAGGTTCAAGATTGCAACCATCTGAAGCGTGTATGGTGTTCTGGGTTATTGCAGAAACATGGCGGTGCAAGATGGTAGCCTCCATCCGAGGGGACTTGCTCTCATGTAGATATGAACTGCTTATTCAAAGATTCTGAAAACACAACAACTTTTATTCTTAATTGATTATGTGCCACCCCCTCAGCATCTTCATAAGGTTTAATCTTGGGCATCCATGACCAGTCAATCTAGCAGATACTTGGGAAGTCGTGCATCAGGCATTTATGCTACTATTTGGCCTTAATATAGAATATGACAGTAATGGATGCTAATTCCAACTTAATGCTGACTGCAATAACCTCAGTAGTGAAATCAGAGTAATTATGACCTTAAACCTTCACAAAATCTTTCCGCAATTGCAGCAGGTCATCAGACCATTCCCCCTTTACTTTATGACAGGTGGCGTTCCATTGAAAATTAAACTGGATGAATCCAGGAGGAAAAGTGAATTAATCTATATCCGGACTTACTCTCTGATTAACATATTAAACAGAGAATCTTTTCACCACTCAGCTTAATTTACCACCTTTCATCCTCAGTAACAATCTACACTGGCATGAAAGGAGTTTAGACTCAGTATAGTGTGTAGTGTAATGATCAGGAAACTGAATAGGATAAAACATAACACAATAAAAGAAAGAGCCTGAGTCACTGAACTTAAATGCTCAGTGCAGGTGAAGCCACTCTCAGTCATATCGCATGAAGAACCAAATCCATCAATCTGTAATGGGACCTGTTAAAAAAAATCTGTACGGAAGCAACAGAGCAATTATTAAGAATATTTACGCCGGTAACGGATGTAAAATTGCCTCCTGACGTCACTGTCATTATGTGATTCGAAAGCCATTAAGTCCGGATGTCACTGAGTGAAGCCGGGGCATGGTGCTCTAGTTCACCATATTCTTATCATTCGTAAAATGACCTGAGGGTCAAATTAGACCCTGACAAGTAAATCAAATGAAAGAGTGAACATCATCTCCTGGGTCGAAATGGCAGTAATTCATTTGTCGGTAAACGATAAAGATTGGCATGGTGGTGTAATGGTTAGCATGTCTGACTCACAGCAAGAAGGTTCTGGGTTCAAGTCTCAGGCTCAGGCGTTTCTGTGTAGAGTTTACATGCTCTTCCTGTGCTTGTGCAGGTTTCCTCCAGGTAGAATGGTTTCCTCCGACAGTCCAAAGACATACACATTAGGCTAACTGGTTGTTCCAAATTGCCCCTCGGTGTGAGTGTGTGCCCCTGCATTGTGTGTGTATTGGCCCTGCAGTGGACTGGTGAGCTGTTCTGTACCCCACTTTTACAAGGCTCCAGCTTCCCTGCAACTCTAGTAGAATTATGGGGTTTGGCAAGTGAGTGAGGGAATTCTCAAGAGCAATTCCTGACTGGGAAAACAAAGTCCTTTTTCCCCTGTATTTGCTAACAAAAGACAGAAGGAACACACATTGAAAGATCTAAAGCTGAAGCTTAATTATTTATTTAGTCATTCATTTGTTGAACTGCTTAATCCTACTAGGGTCGTGGGGAGGCTGGAGCCTATCTCAGCCGACTCCAGGTAAAGACTGGGTACACCCTGATCAGCTTTCCAGTCCATTCCATGGCCAACACACAGAATCAATCACACTCACACTTACACCTAGGGGCAATCTGGAACAGCCAGTTAGCCTAATGTGCATGTCTTTGGACTGTGGGAGGAAACCAGATGACCCAGAGGAAACCCAATGGAAGCATAGAGAGAACATGCAAACTCCACACAGAAATGCCCGGAACTCGAACCCAGGGCCTTCTTGCTGTAGGGACGATGTTCTAATCACTACGCCACTGACACGCCCGTGTTTAATTGTATGTTATCTCATCTTTTTTTTTGCACAACAATGTGTGTCATGGTGATTATAATGTTTACCTGGAGCTGAAAAAAAAACCTTCAGATGTTAATATATGCCGGATTGTCATTTTTACATGATTGCATTAAACAAGTGTACCCTATAGAGCGTAGTGTGAAAGTAGTGTTACAGTCAGAGACAAAAGATGACTGAGGATCATCAGCTTAACCAGCCTGGAGCGGCAGGCATAATTAATTCCCTCGACTCGGAGAAGTTGAGGAAGTAAATCTGTTGCTTGTATCTGGCCAAGTGTCTTATAAAAGAAATGATTCACCCTTCTCTTATTCTTTTTATAGAGGCTGTGTCATTTACTCAGAAACAGATGACATCTATACCTATTCCTTTTAACTCGTTACAGCCTATGATCTAACTCCACACATTCCCAAGAACCAAACAGGGAACATTTTTAATGTTATTCTAAAAATGTTCATCCAGAGCAGGACAGAATGTTGATCCATAGCCGGATAAGGACCCAAGATAAATGTAGCCTCCTCCAAATACATTTTCTACTGAACTAGAACAACTAACCAAAATGTAGAATTTTTCCTGACAGCATGCTTTATAAAAAAATTCATGTAGTTGAATATCAGCACATGGTGGTGTAGTGGTTAGCACGTCTGCCTGACAACGTGACCCTGGAGGCTCCTTGAGTGCTGGTACAGTCAAAATTTTGTGTTTCTTTCTCTGTAGTATCATCCTCTCCAAGGAGGTTATGTTTTTATCATCGTTTTGTGCATTTGTTAGCATGAAATTTCTACTAGAGGCGGGGCTTTGGACAAGGAAGGCTCCATTAGATTTTGGAAATGATAGAGATCAAATTGTGGATCCAGGAATGTTTCAAAAAGATTATTTAATATTTACAGCATTTGGCAGACACTCTTATCCAGAGCGACTTACAATTATCATATGACTGAGCAATTGAGAGTTAAGGGCCTTGCTCAGGGGCCCAACAGTGGTGACAATGGGGATTGACCTTTAAATCAGTAACCCACCACCTTAACCACTAAGCCACCACCACCCTAAAACCTTGACATTTTGGTTCATTTGAGGGGGCAGCATAGTGGCATAGTGGTTAGCACATTGGCATCATAGAAAGAAGGTCCTGGGTTCGAGTGCCAGGCTCACCAAGATCATTTCTATGTGGAGTTTGCATGTTCTCCCCCTGTTTGTGTGGGTTTCCTCAGGATACTCTGGATTCCTCCCACAGTCCAAAGACATGTATTTTAGGCTAATTGGCTGCTCTTAATAGCCCCTAGGTGTGAGTGTGAATGGTTGTTTTTGTGTTGCCCTGTGATGGATTGGAAAACTGTTCAGGTTGTACCCCTGAGTCTGCTGAAATAGGCTCCAGCCTCCCCACGACCCTGGTGGAATTAAGTGGTTACCCAAAAGAATGAATACATGAATTAAAGAAAGAATGAATGAATGAATGACTGGTTCATTTGGAGGATTGCCGGGCTTGGTAGAGGCTTGCACTCTGTGAGTGCTTGTTATTATGCTTTTTTTGGATGAGACTAGTTATTTGTGTTCCTGACCTGACAAGTTGTGCCATTCATGTCATAAGTACTCAATCCAAAATACAGCTGATCAAACGACACAGCTGATTTTCACTCTCCTGATTTTCCCCCACATCACCCCTAGTCTGTCTGGGTGACAAATTAAACAAAGTGTAACATAAGGTGTCTTTGTAAGGTACTAGGCCACCCCAAACCTTGGCATTAACAGTACAAGTTTCTGAAACAGCACGTTTTTTTTCCCTCAAAACTCCCAAATCCCTAAAGTACATCACAGGTATAACATTTACTGTGATATCCAGCGAGTATCAGGGTGTTTTAGACAGGATTCTCATCCTCATTGCACTATTCAGTGAGTCTTTGTAGTTGAGCTGATACAAAGATCAAATTTATATTGCAGAAGAAAACATTGCTGGTCTGGATACTGCCCTGATTTAGGAATTCAGAACTATCTCAAACTCGCAAGTCTAGAACACTTCTCTGTTTGTTATATAGTCTGCTTTAACTATAAAGCATAATCTTTTATTCATTCATCTTGAGTAAGCGCTTTATCCTGCTTAGAGGCGCTGTGGATCAGAAGCTTCTCATACATCCCTGATGGGACACCATTCATACTGTACCTACAGCAAATTAGACTTACCACTGCCTACAGACATTTTTGAGAGATGAGAGAAAAGTGGAGCACGCGGAGTAATGGACAGAATGTGGACTTTCACACAGGCAATAACTTGAGCTTAGGGTCAAACCAGGGACCCGGGAGCTATGAGGGAGCAACGGTACTCACTGTGTCACAATGTTTCCCTATGAAGTATGCAAAAGCTGTTACTTCGAGTTACATAAATAATTATATATTTTATATTAAGTATATACTACACTCTGACATACATAAAGCAAACTAAATTAAAGATCTGTATGGTCATGGAATTGTAGGCATATTATATAGTGTGCATCTTTCTTCATACTGTTTGGGATGGCTTTTTGTTGAATTTCTAGGACCTCAGAATTAGTGAGCCCAATGGGCATAAGGGTTATTAATGTCACTCACCATGTCTGTCTGTCCTTCTGTCTATTTTGAATTTACTTTTCATGGTCTAGCTCAAAAACGGCATCACCCATCATCACTATTTTTGGTGGCTTATATTTGTTGCGACTTTGTAATTACAAAAGCCTGCTGATTTTTGTCATGGTTCAGTATTCAATATGACTATTCAGCTGCCATTTGCATTGTGTACTAGTTCAAATATGCCACCACTGATCAATATTTTTGGTGCGAATATGGAGACTTTGTAATTACACAAATCAATTTTCATCATTGTGTGATATCCAATATGACTGCCGCAGCTGCCGTCTTCAATTTGCGTTCCTCGCATTAACTCAAAAACGCCATCGCTGATCATCGCAATTTTTGGTGTCTATTTTAAAACTGGGTACACCTTTCATAATGTGGTGCATGGCCTGAGGGGTATTGTGGGGCAATTTTTGTCTGCTGTTTTGATTCAAGCATTATCCTGAGTTTGCAGGGTGGATAAAAAGCAATTATTTAATGGGCGGAAGTTGTGATCCACCAAAGCCAAAATTGAGAAAACCAAATAATTCCCCATATCATACAAAACCCCGAAATTTATACTTGTTTTATTATTGATTCAAAATATTTTCAAAGTAGACATTACTATATTGCTATATATCTTTCAATAATCTCTCAACTTATCTGATGGCGATGATGCAATAATTTGGTTATCTCATGGCAGTGATACAATACCAAGACTTATTTGGTGGCTTTCCACCCAATCAGCAAACAAAAAATATTTAAAATGAATAATAATATCCAGGGGTGGCATGGTGGTGCAGTGGTTAGCACATTCGCCTCACAGCAAGAAGGTCTTGGGTTCAATTCCTGGGCTTGGGGCATTTCTGACCTGCTTGTGTGCAGTTTATTATACATTCATCATTCATGGGAAGGCTGGCGCCCATCTCAGCTGATTCTGGGCGAGGGCGGAGTACACCCTGGATAGCTCACCAGGCCATCGCAGGGCAGAAACATGCTGACGGCTATGCAGGCTACTCTTTACGAATGACAGCAATGGTTCTTTTACATGCCTCTCACCACAGAAAGTGAGAGACATGGCCGGCATTTGATAACCCAGTTAGCTGCACTGGGGGGACAGCAGTGACACCCCGTTGATATTGGAGCTTGATCCCCCGAACCGTGGGATCAATAATCCAGCACCCTACCACCAGGCCACCACTGCCCCATTGTGCAGTTTATTAATCTTCATCAATTAAGGACTAGATTATGTTAAAGACTAGATAGCTATCCTGTCTTTTGTTTCCTGCCCTGCTTCCTTTCTTTTGCTGTCTTGGCTAATGACACTCTAATCACCCGTCTGTGACTGTGAAAATGTTATCCTAATTAACAGAAAAAGAGAGTAAGAATAGAGCCAGAGAAAGACGAAAGACTGTCTCAGAGTGAATGTGAGTCAAATATGTACGCTGACAAAACACAAGTGATTAGCTATGCTAATGGCCTTTTAAATACTGACATTTTAAGATATATATATATATATATATATATATAATTTTTTTTTTTTAAATTTATTTATTTATTATTATTTTTTTTTTACTCCACTGTACTGAAAGCAGCACAGCAAGGTGACAAAGTGATTAGTATGTCTGCCTCACAGCAAGAACGTCCTGGGTTCGGATGCTTGTGTGGGTTCCCTCTGGGTACTCGGGTTTCCTCCCACAGTCCAAAGATATGCACATTTAATAATTATAGTGCGTAAGGCTAACAAGCTTTTCCAAATTGCCCCTAGATGTGTGTGTTATGACCTGTGATGGATTAGCAAGCTCTCCATGGTGTACCAGCACAGAGTTGACTGAGATAGGCTCCCACCTCCCCAGTAAGATTAAGTGGTTGGGCAAATAAATGAATGTATATATTTAATAATTTTATTCCACTGCACTGATAGCACTGTTTAATGGGTGAGAAAATAACTGAAACAAAACCTCCAAATTAAAAAAAAAAAGTGAAAACCCTTTAAATGATTTTTGGATGTTCTTTTCTCATTACATTAAGAAATGTTAATACGATAGCTACAGATTGATTCAGATCCTAGAGATGGATGAAAAATGAAAGGAAAATCCACATTAGTTCTGTTATTAAGGTGTTTTAGATATTGCATAATTTTTATTTCAGTTAGTTTTATTGTCAGAGAATACCAGATGTGTTACACAGCAGAGTGAATTAAGAGCTGCAGACAGAAAATGGAGGAAATCATATTTGATATTGATCTCCCATAATACCACGCTCTCATGACCAAGTTCTCATCAGTGTGACAACTGTTAACACTTTATTCTTTGAGCGAAAGCTTGATACCTCTCCACATGATCCTTGCAAACTCAACAGCATGTTCTATCACTTGTTAGCCTGTCGCCTCCTCCCCCTTGCTCCCAGACCGCCACTGCCTTTGATGTGAAAAATATGCCAGGACTTTACTCTTGTCCCCATGCCTACAGTACACATTAAAAATTCCCCTTGCTCCTGGCATGTCAGTGTCTGCATACAATCTGACATCTGCAACTTGTTAAATGAAGCTACATGACCTCTGCAGATTCTCCCACATTATTCCATCAATCTTTCCTCTTTCTTTGACTTATGTTATTCCACAATACTCGTAATCATGAAGAAACTCACTCCGGGTACTGTAAACTTCATTAGTCCTTGAGCATGATGTCTATAATAAACTGTCTCACTTTCTCACCCAGAATAAGCTCCAAGATCCCTTTCACTCTGGCTTCAAGGCAGCTGAGATGCTTCATGCTGCTAGGTCAGCCAAACTATTATCATTCCTCTACTGACTTCCTCGTCCTTTCAGCAGCCTTCAACATTCTCATGACATAACATTCGTGATACAGCCTTTGTGTCAATGGTTTGCTTTATACCTGGAGGTATGCTCATATCAATTGATATGTAGACAATCCACAGCTTCTCCATGGAGACTTTCCACTGGTGTCCCGCAAGGCTATGTTCTTGGTCCTGTTCTGTTTTCTGTCTTCTGTTCTATACCTCTGTATTCACCTCACATAAACTAAACCAGTGGTCATCAAATCATGTTTCTGAAGCTGCACATTCCAGAAGACTTTAGCTTCAACCCTAGCAATGCCCATCTGACTATCTAATCATTGACTTTAACAGTTCTTGATCAGCTAAATGATGTGTGTTCGATTTTGTTTTTAGATAGATAAAACACGCAGGAGGTACAGTATCTCTCCAGAAATTAGGTTGGTGTCCACCGGCCTAAGCTGATTTGGTCATGCAAGTTTCTCCTCTATTACATTAAAGAATCTGGTAATTTCTATCTAAGCCAGCCACCCAAGTGCTTGGTCAGTACCTTTTTAATTTGAGATTGGACCACTTGCTCCTGGCATGTCAGTCTCTACACACAATCTGACATCTGCAACTTGTTGATTGAAGCTGCATGACCTCTGCAGGTTGTCCCACATTATCCAAAGTCCTCCTTCCTCTGACTTTCTGTAACTGCAAACATCAGACTTGGATTAAACACTGATACTTTCCTACAAAGCCAAAAATGAACAGCACCCACTGATCTCGAAGCACTTCGCACATCGCACCCGGTCTGCACCATGCTCTGTCTCTAGCTCTGCTGAATTGGATACAGTAAAGACATCTATTAAGGGTGGATGAACCTTCCCAAGCTGTTAAAACAACAGTAAAAGTTAAAACAACTTGTCTTGAAACAAGGACCTTCCTCAGGGAATACCCAGTCTTGGACGACTGCCTTATTGCATGCCCAAGTATGATTTTCCTCCTTCCCCACTCACCTGCTGCTCTGCAGTGCAGCTTGCACTGGTCCATTTCCGAGTATGCGTACATTATCGATGTGTTCCTGTGTTAAAGAAAAGTGTTCTCGAATGGCACAAGAGTACGGAATGCATGACTGTTTTTATATTGAGTTGGTTTGAGCATGATGACACACGTCCCTCTCACATGCTGTACAGGATAAAGATGTCTGCCAAATTCCATACATGTAAATAGTGAAGAGTGGTGGTGTTGGCTAGCATCTTGCTCTAAAATCACGTGACGTGGTTGTGCTAATTCTGGGTGCTAACAACTATGCCACCATGCCAGCATGAAGGAATTTGCTTGCTGAGAATGTATGACTGAGAAGAAACCTGCTCGGTTGTACATTTCCAGTGACAGTATATGAAGGTTTTTATGACATAATGTTTTTTTTGCTACATCATTCATTCATTCATTCATCTTCTGAACCGCTTATTCCTACTTAGGGTCGCGGGGAGGCTGGCGCCCATCTCAG
>JAOUQZ010000028.1:2106384-2116413 GCA_028564935.1 Neosilurus hyrtlii
ATCCTTTATTCCCTTTTTCCCCATTCTGTGTGTGTGTGTGTGTGTGTGTGTGTGTGTATATATATATATATATATATATATATATATATATATATATTGACAGTCAGTGAAAACTTCCAGGTATAAAATGTTAAATATTTTATGTGTTAACTGAAGTGATATTTTTTCTTGACATTTTTTTTTAAATGGACCCCAAACAGTCGAATGGCATGTCATTTGACCTGTGGTTCAGGTCCAGTGGTCTTTACAACTCATCTTTTCAAATTATAGTAAGGTAGCATTTTTGAAGGACTTCAAGGTTTTGTGTCCAAATTAAGGGACGGGTTTGGGAGCTCGGTTAAGGGCTATAAAAAGGCCACAGTTAGAATCCTGTTCATCAATCATGCCGTGATACTCTCATGATGACCGTTTGCTTACTCTTGGAATGGTGGAAGTTGGGATAAGTTTTTCTGAAGTTGGACGCCACTTGAACTGTTCACATCACACCTTTAGCAGCTTGGTAGCAGCTGATCTTCACCCCACTGAACATTTGTGGGACCAGCTTGGAAGACGGGTGAGGAGCAGAGTGTGTCAGCCTGGAAATTGGCAACAGCCAGTCCTGGCACTGCAGGAGGAAAGGCAGGCTTCACCCCAAGACGGAATATGTCGCCTTGTTCGCAGCATGCGTAGAAGGCTGACAGCTTGTATTGCTGTGCGTGGCTGGAATACGCATTATTAGCAATGTGAACTTTACCAAGACAGTGGACCTTATCTCTTGGTGTTTTCCCTTTTGCTTGTAACATTCATGTTTGGTTTCTTTACATTAGTACTGGTATTAGAATATGTTACTATAATGTATAGTAGTTACTCTCTAAAATATCACCAGAATTAAATTTTGAGCCAGAATTTGCAAAATATTTTATATAAAACCATCCGTCAATTCTCTTTACCATTTATCCATTAGGGTTGCGGGGAAGCTGGGGCCAATCACAGCTGATTTAGGTGAGAGGCGGGATTACAGCTTAAACAGGTCTCCAGTCTGACACAGGACCAACACTGACACAAACAATTCACTCACACAAAACTGACCTAATGTACATGTTATTTGAACTGTAGGAGATAACCGGAGTACCCTGAGGAAACCCAGGAAAGCATGGCGAGAGCATGCAAATGTCACACACAAAGTTCCTTGGGTGAAATTCGGACACTGTACCTTTTCGCTGTGAGGTGACGGCACCACTCTACCCCTCATCCGCATAAATGTAAGCACATGCTAAACTGTTGGTAAATTCCCCCCCCACAACACTTACAGAAAAAAAATTGCCCTAAAAACATGACAGAATCATTTCTCAGATCCAAAAGGGGAAAAAAAAAATCTTTAATGTTTAGAAGCGCACAAGAAAGCTGCTATTCCAAACACATCTTAAAGCAAAGATACTGTTGGCTTGAAAAAAATGGCACCATGTGGAGGCCCACACAGGTACAAAACACCCCACATGCATTGTGCACAAAACACATAAGGACTTACACACATGCAAAAAAAAAAGGCACATTACATCTCACACAGGATATATAATATTTTTCAGCATTATAAATTAACATTGTGCAAACAGCCACTCCAGAGTCATCCTGCTGGTTTTTTATTCTCATTTGATGCACAGTATGGAGCTGCGGCTGCAAGGTTTCATTAAGACACACGATAACTCATACACTTTCTGTACTGAGCTTACGTTAATATCACTGCAGTAACTTCTCAGGGTTTCTTCTTTCTTTTAACACACAAGAAAACCTCTGTCCCTGATAGCTGAAGAAAATAAAAGATTTGATCAACCTGATATCATTTGTTCGGAATGGGAATGGCTGCTGAGGTTCATGGCTTTTCCTGGGTATCTGTAGTCATAATCCAAAGACATTAAACAAGCCTTTAATGAGTGACAATAATAATAACATTACATGGAATCCTAATCAGCAAAACAAATCACGGACCAACCTGATTAGGCTCTGTTTTTTTTGCTTTATTGATTTTTCTGTGTGGAACTTTCATTCTCTCTTCTTTGCCAAAGCGCTAAATCCTATTACTGTCGCAGTCGACACTGAGCGAAGGTGGGGTACACCCTGGACAGCTCGCCAGGCCGTCGCAGGGCAACACACACACAACCATGCACACTGACATTCATACCTAGGGGCAATTTGGACAGCCATTTAGCCTAATTTACATGTCTTTGGACTGTGGGAGGAACCCGGAGTACTCCACAAAGAAACTTTCAATAATCAACACCGAATTTACACCAATCTTTATTTCATTAGCATCCCATAACCTTAAATCTAAAATAAATCTAAAGATATGCCGAGCTAGAATCAGTGAGACTGGCGATGGTCACAGTGTGTGTTGAATGAGTTACAGTCGAAGCCATATGATCTGAGTGTCTGATACGTGGAACTATTTGGCGAAGCTGAAAAGAGACGTGGAGTTATGAGGCGTTTTGCTTATGGTGGGTGAAGATGGCACTCTTCATTTCTCTCATTAAAATAAGGAGCTCAGCCCACAGTGCAGTATGGTGAGTAGGAAGGCTGAGCTCACTGAGGTTATAAATTACAGCCGAATCCAGGACGTGAGTATCGTGGTGACTGAGGCTGCTTTAAATTCACTAAATCCTGAATACTGAAGTGTAAAATACACAGGGCTCGAAATTATAATCAAATATTTATAAAAATATAAATATTACGATGAATTTTTCCTCCCTATTTTATTTAAGATTTTAAAATGTCAGTCTGAGTCATATTATTAATGTTAATCACATAAATAAAATCAACTCACGACCTGTAGATTAATAGATTCAAACATGTCAGAGCAGGACAAATCACTTAAGGCTCTCTCTCTCCCTCTCTCTCCCTCCCTCTCCCTTACCCCCTTTCTTGCAATCTACCCTCCTTATTTACTCTGTCCCTATTTCTCACCCCTCTCTCGCCCTCTCTATTTCACTCCACCCCTTCTATCTCTCTCTCTCTCTCTCTATCTTTTCCATCTCTTCTCACTCTCTTCCTCCCTCCCTTTCTCTCCTCCTTTTTCTCACTCTGTACCCTTTCCCTCTCTCTTCTCATGCTCTCTCTCTCCCCCTTTCTCTTCCCCTCCCCATCTTTCTTCCCCCCTTCTCTCTCTTTCTCTCCCTTTCTTTATCTCCTTCCACACTCTCTTTCTCTTTCCTTCTCTCACTCTCGCCCGTCCCCCCTCTCTCTTTCTCCCCCTTATCTCTCTCTCCCCACTCTATTTTCTCTCTTTCTTTCACTCTCGCTCTCTTTTTATCTCTCTCCCCGCTCTCTCTTTCCCCTGCATTCTTTATCTCTCCCACTCCCCTTCTTTTTCCCCTCTCTCTATCATCCTTTTCTCTCTTTCTCCCCTCTCCCCTCCTTTCTCTCACTCACTTGTGGACATTTTCCCCACATCTGGTTAAATAAAAGTACCTTCAGAACTTGATTATATCATTAAACTTCTCTGATCTTAGTCTGTTTAAGACCCTTAAAAAAAAGCAACAATAACAACATCAACACCAACAACAAGAATAACAACGAGCAATAATTAACCCTGACACAAACAAATACACACAAAAGCGCCTTTCATTTCATTTTCAACACAACACTGAAGAGAAATCAGAGACAGTCATTTGATTTTTTAGGTTTTTGGTCACTAACAATTCTTTAAATGCTCAGAAATCTTTCATAATCGCGATCTGGCATTCAGAACCACTGTACAGACAGAACGGACCTTACTGGAAACACCCTGTGTGAGTATTCCCTCTCCTTCATTCATGATCTGGTGATCTACACATTGAGCAACCTGTGATCCGCAGTCCTCAAGCATGAGCAGGTCCGAAGATCTACAGTCCAGGTTTTTGTGTCCGTCTGAGGTTCATGTTGTAGTTGGATTAAGATTTTTTCCAGCATGTCTTCGTTTGGGTCTGTGTGCCGAAGATGCAGCAGTGGTGTGACGATGTGGCGTGTGAACATGTTATAACCGATTTTTTTCTTCACATGAGATGGATGGCTCACATGAGCGTCGAGCGATCACTGAGGTACTCACACACTCTTTAACATGACACACATCATGCATGCACGCACACTCACATACACATTACACCCATCTCGGTGCTGCTCCCTTGGACTGTGGGCTCAGAGCCGAGAGTGTGTGACACCCATCACTGACATGCGCGTGCATGTGCTTACTCCTGTCCTCACATGTTGCTCTCAATGCTGCCTCGTGGGTCCTGATGGCACACCATCGGCTCTTCGGCTGCCGTGCTGTTGGAGCTGCTGGTACCTTCCGGTGACTTTGGAGTGAAGCGCAGATGCTCCGAGCCGTTGTGGCAACTCAGCGCCAGCAGTTGCTTTTCCTCAGAGGCGCAGACGACCGAACTCGAGCATGTGACATCCGGAAGCTTCAGCTTGCAGGAAGCAGCTTGGACATGCTTGTTGTTGGGCACCTGTGCTGTGTTGCTGTAGGTGTGACGGTAGTCTTCGTCAATGTCCTTCCCCCTCCAGCGCTTCCAGAACTTCAAGATCTCAGACTGAACCTGGGGGAGAAATGGAAGAGTATTTAAAGATAGTAATAATAATAAGTGCATGCATAGAGCGCAAACCTCTGCCGAGCCAAAAAGAAATGCTGTAAAACCACACCACATCTGATCTCATTAATTTATTCATTTGTTAATCAGCTTAATCCTACTAGGATCACAGGAAATCTCAGCAGACACTTGGCGAAGGCAGTTCACACTCACACCTAGGGGCAATTTGGAGAAGCCAGTTGGTCTAATGTGCATTTACATTTACATTTACATGTATATGAGAGACATAATGTGCATGTCTCTGGACTGGGAGGAAACCGGCATACCCGCAGGAAGCCCAAGCCAGCATGGGGAGGACATGCAAACTCCACACAGAAACACCTTCGCCGAGCCCGAGACTTGAACCCAGGGTCTTCTTGCTGTGAGGCGGACAGTCTAGCCACTTTACAGTCTAACCTTAGACTTTATGGAGTGGTTTGTTGCTGTTAGCACATAATTGTCATGCCATTGTTTCAACAAACTTAAGCAACATAACACTTATTCCCATCCAGTGTTGGGTTCATTTCTCACCAACGTCTTGAATTGATGAGGGAAAAACTGAACCACTCCATAAAGTCTTCTCCAGCACATCCCGAAATCTTTCAATAGGGTTAAGGTCAGGACTCTGGGGTGCCACTACATATGTGAAAATGATTCCTTTTGCTCCCTGAACCACTCTTTCATTATTTGAGTCCCCTTTTATATCCGAGAAAAAGGAGAAGAACAAGCATTGTGAAATCTCCGCTAAAGTTCTGACAAAATCCAAAGCCATATCAGATTCTTTCATCAGTACTCCTGTTATTATTTTTTGCGTCGTGACAGCTTCTTCACAGGCACTTGTACAGCACACACACCACAAATCACATCCAAGTCAAATCATTCCCGGATACCAGATGTGTCCTTCTAAATATAGCGGTAGTTATAGAGGATCTATTTCAATATCAGCACAGCATCCCCGTAATCATCTTATCAGTATGAGCAGTGATGTCAGTAATGCACTTTGCAGCCAAAAGTTCTAAACCCCTGACCATGCCACTCATATGTGCCTGCAGGACATGGCATTTCCAGAATTAACCCTGAATTTCCTGCTTGAATAAAATTCCTCACTTCACGGTTTTGTCGAGGGTGTTGAGCGTGACTCTGGGGATTTGTGTTCATTCAACCACAACAGCATTAGTGAGGTCAGTCGACACTCGAGTTGTTTCACTCCAACCTTGGCAAACCATGTCTTCATGAAGCTTAGCTTGTGCTTAGGAGTTCAATCCTGATGGAACAAGTCTGAGCCTCTTAGTTCCAGTGAAGGATCATCATTATCAGCTTCTCACTGCGGTATGTAACTTCTGTGAATGAACAGTGTTGGTTTTCTGAGTTTTCAGACACGTTGACTTGGACAGGACGACATTTGGCATAAGTGGCATTGAAAAGTAACCAAAGTAACCAACGGAACAAGGGCACTTGGAAAGCGCAAACTTCTGCCAAGCCCAGCAACCCTCCACATGAATCAAAGTGTCACAATGTTTAAAGAAACCTTAAAAAAATCTCTGGAATACAGAAGTACATTTTTCATTTACTGAAGTGCTTCATACTTTATTAGGGTTGCGGGGGAGACTGGAGCTCATCCCAACTGCGGGTGAAGGCGGGGTTCACCTTGAACAACTCACACGATCTTTTCAGGGCAAACACGGACACACAATCACTCACACGGAAGGGCAATCGAGAATATCCAGTTAGCCTGCAGTGCTTGTCTTTTGACTGTAGGAGGAAACCTGAATACCCAGAGGAAACCTACACAGCATGAACTCGCTCTCATGCTCTTTTAAGCGCAGGGCTCATACCCAGGACCTTCTTGCTGTGAGGCAGTAGTGCTGACCACTACAACGTGTCCCCCTGGATCCAGAATTTAATTCCAAAATCGAATGGAGTCTTCCTTGTCCAAATCCCTACCTTATGAAATTTTATGAAATATGAACATAACTTTATTATTCTGAACATAACTTTTTGCAAGTAACAGAAAGTATACAGCTCCACCTGCTGGTCCTGCTGGAATACCACACTCCAAAAAAAAAAAAAAAAAAAAACCTTCAGACCTCACAGTGTTAAAGAATCTTTAAAAAAATTCCTGGATCCAGAATCTGACCTGGATTATTTACAAAATCTAATGGAGTGTTATGTGTCCAAAGCCTAGCCTCTGGTAGAAATTTTATTTATCATCTCAGAGGAAGTACATGTTAGCCTTCACCCACCCTGGCTGGTAGCTGGTACATGATTTGGGAAAATGTGAATTGCCAAATGGCCAAACTGGGAGAAAATGCAGTAAAATGGGGTTCAGCTCACCTCTTTGTTGACAAAGCAGTAGAGGATGGCCACCAGCAGCCCCTGTAAACACAACACATACAATCAGTGGGACGGATTAGTGGCTGAACGCTGGATTAGTGGGTGCCACTGTTCCAATGATTTGTGCTACCTTGATGAAAAAGTCTACCATAGTGCTCATTGATAGCAGAGCATAAACTTTATTCAAGCCTTTGCCCTAAAGCTAATCCTGAAATCAACCTTAAGACTTAAAGTTTAAAGTTGACCCTAAAATTTTAACCTTAAACCTAAACCACTAAGTAGCATTTACCTATAGGTAGGACACATCCAGAGGACACGGACAGACATTAAACACAAAGCTGAAGGATAATTATTATTATTAAAATTAAAAATTACATTTCAAAATATTATTTATTTAAATGAAAAATCTCTGTGCACCGATGTGCCTATTCAACACCCTCCCACCCCTCCGCTGACCAACACAGGTCTCCTTCCCTCATTCTCTGATCTGCTGTACAACACACACCAGAAGACTAAAGAAGCCTCCTCACGGTGCTGATCTATAAGAAAATGCCTCTGTTTGTAAGATTTGTTAGGCGAGCTGAGCTTCATCAGGATTCTTCCCTCGCGTTGATGATATGGATCTGATGCATCCAGCAGCTGTGCTCCACATGAGTGTCACGGTTAGTTTATCACGCAGTGACTCAGTGTAACCGTGACGCCTGTACACTCACAGCAATTATCTCTGTTTCTTCAGCAAAAGCTCACGGTTTAGTATTAGTGACTCTAGTAATCTTCAAGCAACTCTAATATCACTTACACCTACAACATGGAGTCCATGAGGTGCGAGAGGTCAGAGAGTAGAGAAAAAACGCTCAGTTTGGAGTAAAAAAAGGTTCCAGCAACAATTTCACTCGCTTACTCATAACTTAGCCATGCTTAATCCTATCAGGGTCTCAGCTGTCTCTGAGTGAAGGCGGGGTACACCCTGAACAGCTCGCCAAGCCAACGCAAGGCAACACACACACAACCATTGACACAAGCACTCACACCTTGTAGTCATTTGGAACGGCCAATTAGCCTAATGTGCATGTGTTTGGACTGTAGGAGGTAACCGAAGTACTGGGAGGAAACCCATGCAAACACGGGGAGAAAATGCAAACTGCACACAGAAAAGTCAGAGCCTGGGACTTGATCCTAGGACCTTCTTGCTGTGAGGCTGCCCAGCAACAATCTACAGGTATATAATGAAACAATAATATTTTTTGATGAAAACTTAGTAAATTACAAATATGTGCATTAAGAGTAACACTTGAAACATTAGAACTCTTCTCAGGAATTAAATCTAATAGCTTAATTCGTACTTTATTGACATAAAACACATTAATGCTGGTGTTCATTTGTTTCACAGACAGGTACCGTTGGTATAAAATGGCTCAAAATGCCTTGTACAGGTTAAATCATCCTGAACAATACAAGGCCCAATGTGATGTAAAGTCCACTGTTTGGTACTTCTCTACAAGAAACTTCAATTTATTAAGAAAAAAAGAATTTTAACCCCCCCTGGTTGTGTAACTGTAATTACTATTTTCTCAAAAGCAGCATTTCCTGATTAGCAACATATACAAAATGATGTAACTCAGTTTTCATGCTATAATCATGTATTATACCTCATTCTGAAGCATATTATATAGATTCTCTTTATATATATGAATATCTTAGTATGTCAAATTTCCTACTTAATCCGTATTATGCTGGACTGTGTAACATATGTGCTGTTCCAGATTCAAGCAACCAATCACCCCCCCCAAACACTCCCCACCCACACACACTTCAGGCCATCCAATCTCCCCCCACAACCCCTTGCCCACTTTTTTTTTTCATTTTAGTTTATTTTTTTGCTCTGAGGTGAAGTTACACTATACTCCGGCCCTGATAGAACTTTGACTTTGTGCACTTCTCATCCGTTGTACCCATCTTACACCCACAGTATTCATGTCACACTCTATTAAATTTCTCTGATTTATGTGTTGTCCTAAACATAAATCTGTGGATAAAATATAGTCAAGCAGTGACCTGGGATTAATAAAGCTTCTTCCTGGAATGGAAAGAGACGAAGCTTAAAGTGTGAAAAGCGGCTACATAAGATCCAGCTCCTCCAGCTATCCAAGATTTATTCAAGTTCAGAAATACCGTAGGATCCGACCCAAGGATCAGTATAAGCTACCCACATTTGTAATCAATTGCTTCCTGTATATTGTGTTGGAGTGTGTCTTTTGTCACCTGGAAAGAATTAAAGACGAGGTCGATGAAGAGTTTCGTAAGCCGCAGGGTGATGGCGCCATTTGAGGTAGACTCATCAGTGACGAAGGAAAACAAGACCAGATGGCTACCTAGGAGAGGGATGAGGGTGAGGGTGGACTTCGCCAGCCTGAACAACAAAGAAAAATAAAGGTGATAAGACAGTCATACAAATGGAAAGTATTCACCTCTGAGGAACATTTTAGCAGCCAGGGATCCCTTTAAAGGGGTAGTATTGTGCTTATTTTAAAAAAATAGATTTTTTTTGGATTGTTTGCTTGGGGTTTGCAATGCAATCTCTCACTTACTCATATGCCAAAATGCTTACTCCTACTTAGGTCAAAGGGAAGCCAAAGCCTACACTGGGCAAAGGCAGGGTACATGCTGAACAGCTCACCAAGCCATCACAGTCCAACACACACACAACTATTCACTCTCACACTCACATCTGTGGGCAATTTGGAACAGAAAATTAGTCAATTAGTGCATGTCTTTGGACTGTGGGAGGAAACTGGTGTACCTGGAAGAAACCCACGCAAGCACCCAGTGAACATACGCTCCACACGGGAACGCCAGAGAACAGGAATGGTTCTTGTATGGGTTTACGTTTACATTTACATTTAGTCTTATCCAGAGCGACTTACAATTATAATTTTTTATACAACTGAGCAAGGGTTGAGGCGGCACGGTGGCATAGTGGTTAGCACGTCTGCCTCACAGCATGAAGGTCCTGGGTTCGATTCCCGGGCTCGGGGCATTTCTGTGTGGAGTTTGCATGTTCTCCCTGTGCTTGCGTAGGTTTCCTCCGGGTACTCCGGTTTCCTCCCACAGTCCAAAA
>JAOUQZ010000028.1:2116513-2143190 GCA_028564935.1 Neosilurus hyrtlii
GTGTGACTGATGGCCCTGCGATGGCCTGGCAAGCTGTCCAGGGTGTACCCTGCCCTCGCCCAGAGTCGGCTGAGATGGGCGCCAGCCCCCCCGCGACCCTAATTAGGAATAAGCGGTTCAGAAAATGAATGAATGAATGAGCAAGGGTTAAGGGCCTTGCTCTAAGGCCCAACAGTGGTGACTGAACCGCTGACCTTCGAATAAGTAACCCATTGCCTTACCCACTAAACTACCACTGCCCTAGGGTTTCCTCCAGTTTCCTCCCACAATCCAAGGACATGCACATCAGGCTAATTGGCTGCTCTAATTTGCCCTTAGGTGTGAGTGAGAATGGTTTGCTTGTGTGTCTGTGTGTGTGTGTGTTCGTTCTGTGATAATCTGGCAAGCTTTTCATGGGGCACCCTGGATTTGCCCAAGGTCAGCTGAGATAGGCTCCAGCCTCCCCGTGACCCTAATAGGATTAATGGCTTGACAAGGATAAAGAGGGATTTTCTAAAAAATTGTTAAATAAGCACATAAATAGAACAATGGTGTAAGGTGCATAATGGTATAACACAGGGATGAAAAAATATAAATTACTCTTCAACTACAAAGTTTGGGATCAAACGATTGAGATTTCTTTGTCCAAACTTATTAAATAGTAAAAGAAAAAATGGGTGGACAGACATCCACTCGACTTCAGTACACGTGAACACCCACCGGAACTTGTAGTCAGAGTATCTCATTTGATGAGCTCTCAGCTTGGACACGAGGATCTTGATGATGCGTATAAAGATGAAGAAGTTGATCTGAGGGGGAAACAGAAGAAAGATCAGAGAAAGAAGACACGAGGTTAATCTCCTGGCTGCGCTTCTCACCAATATGTCACGTTAAGATAACACAACCGTGACGTGTTTGCTCGGACGACGCGTGCAGATCGTTCACGCGTGAACAACAGTTTGTTTAACGAATTCTGAGATGGGCAGAAAAAACAAAACACTGTTACTACTGCGAGCCCTCAAGCTGTCAGAAACTGAGACTTCGCTACACAACAGCTGCGCGGGGAAGATGCTGAGATTTGCCAAATGTGCCATTAGTGCTGAAAAACAGTACAGCATAATGACTAGCAATGCATCAATACCAATAATAGTTCTAGTTCTCAGTCTGATACTGTGTTTATTGACTCATAATGGTCAAATGTACCCTGATACCAGATGATACTATATGTTATAAGCCCAGTGTTGTTTAAGCTACATTGTTATGCTAATGAACAGATGGCTAATCTGTTGATGACATTTGGATGTATTCCTTGACTAACGATTCTAATCAAAGCAAAGTAGACTGCAAACTGTGGGCTAAGTACATATCAAGAGGACGAATCACAGCATCTGAGCCATGAACCACACACACACTCGAATATTAAATGGTGGATTTTCACTCCTGTCCTGTCTCAGCATGGAGGAATGACCACCGTCTCATCCCACTCACAAGTGTAACTAAATAAATCCTGGCTACATATTAAAACCACATATTTATGGAGTGCCTGCAGGAAACCCACACAAACATGGGAAGAACATGCAAACTCCACACAGAAATCTTCTCGCTGTGAGGTGGACCTGCTAACCACTACGTCACTGTGCTGCCCTACAGGTGAAAGGTGAAATGCTTAAACAGTGGATTGATGGATGTAAGGTGCTGCCAAGTTAAATGTAGTCCGTTACTCAATTTGATGCGATTTTTGTCCCTGGCCTCAGTGATTACAGAACAGGAGTGGATAATCATATTTCCTGTGGTGACCATTGATTAGGAGTGGAGTCCATGTTCAATTTAGAGTAAGGTAGCAAATTTCCAGTAAATTTCCTAAAAACTTTCTAGAATAGAAGTTGGAAATTGGAATTTCCATGGGAATTAACAAAATATATGGGAATTAATGGGAAATTTATAGACACAGTATCATATATGAGCATAAATAAAAATATTTTGTTTTGTCATAAGCAAATTGTCGTGTATTCCCAATATTCCAGTTATTCACATTAATTTCCCTTGAATTGAATTCGACCATGCTTGCCTTCTGAGATCAGACAGGATTGTGCATCTGCAGGGTGAATGGAGAACTTACAATTCCCATATATTCATGTTTATTCCCAAATATTCGCATTAATTCCCATATATTCCTGTTAATTCGCATGAAAAGCCTTAAAAAATTCTTGGAATTTTGCGACCCTAGTTAAGAGAGGTGCTGAAAAGGCTTTACACTCCGAATCAGACAGGTTGGTTCACACATGAAGCTCAGACTGAAGGACTGTGAGTGACTGTAGCACTGATAAACAGAAGGTGAAGCATACAGAGTCTCACCAGTACTGCCAGTAGAATGGGGGAACGAATAATCCACCAGTACCCCATGTTTATGTTCTGCTCCCAGCAACTGAGGACAATAGAAAAGGTATTATACACATTATATAGGTATCACACACCTAAGATACCTACTGACACCTTTCAACAGACAATCATTTCATAATATTAGCTTTTGTATAGATGTTTAAAAAGTTTGATCTCAGTTTCCAGCCATTTAGAATCCTCAGAATCCTTTGTCAGTTCCTGATTTGAATGGTTAGCGTTCTCATGTTTTAAAAGCACTTTTAATGCCTTTGGCGTTCATCGTTTTGTAACGGCAACAGGTTGGTGCAGCGCTGAGAATTGCTACCTTACAGATCCAGATTCCACTGAGCTCGACTTACTGTCTGTGTCACGTCCCCTCCATGTCCATGTGGGTTTCTCTGGGTTCTCCCCATCTTCCACCAACAAACAGACAGTTTAAGTGGCTAAGTGCTAAGTTGCCCCTAGGTGTGGATGTGCATGTGCCTCAGTGTTCCTGCCATAGACTCTGGCTTTAGGATGAAGCACTAACTGAAGATGAGGGAATGAATGAATAAAAGCCATAGCAAGATTTTGGTGTCAGTTGCTCAGAAGTGAACATTAGTGATGCTAACAGTGCTAACAAAAGAAGCTGTCTGCAGAAAATACTAAACCATAAACTACTGGTGCGCTCGTATAGACATAAGGTACCACCGTCTTGCAGCCTGTCTGTTCCTCACTGTCTGTCTCTCTTGTTTTCCCCTTGCTGTCTCTGTCCGTAACTCAGCCTCTCTGTTTACCAGCCATGTGTGCACTGCGCATATGCATCCAGAGCTAACCATAGCTTTGTTCACTACTTTCTCTCTTGTTTTCTCCTTTCTGTCTGTCAGTAGCACACCGTCTCTGTCTTTGTTCTTCATAATCCATATCACTTCTGTGTTATACTCGCTAGGTTTATGTGGCGTGCACAACAAGGTGCACGTTAAAACCAATGCTAACCATAGCTGAGCTGCAGGAAGATGCAGAATATGTCATTTTTTTTTTTTTCCTGACCTTAACATTCCAAAATCAAATAATTTCTGGTACTCAGGTCGGGTAGTGTTTTGTTCACAGACAAACTGACAAATAAAGTCTGTTTTGAGCAGAAGTAATAAAGCAGAATGAGTAATTGCAGTCAGTAACAATGTCCTGGACTCAGAATCAAACTAGAGACCCTGAAACTCCTAAAGCAGGCCTCCTTGATGGATCAGTGCAGTTCCAAGTCTGCGCTGAATCACCAAAATATGATGGCGGTGTGGCAAAAGAGCCTGACATGGGTTCAGTACAGTCAGTGCCGCTGAAGGAAAACGTCATCACGGTGTCAAGAGGGTGTCACTGTGCTCCAGCACAGTATGGAACCGTACTGAACCGCCGTCAGAACTGCTCCCGTGTGAGGCCACCATCATGCTGCCTACGACTGATCCACCATTTCAATTCAATCATTTTCAGAACCCAGTTAATTGATTAATCATTTTCATTTGTAGCCATGTAAAAAAAAATGTAGAGCAGTGTGAAGTGTGTAGTTGCAGGTCTCTTGCGTGCGGACAGAAACCTTAATCAGTTTATAATTCCTGATAAGAGGGATTTCAGTGCTGGAACTGAGTTTGACTACGTATGTGGGAAAGTGACAAAACCTCAGTGTAAATCATTAGCTCATGCCCCATGGAGTGCGCCGTATCTCCAAAACATTCTTTTTCGGTAGAGGTTATTTTGGCAGCAAGAAAGTACAAACCCCTTTACAGATAGCAGGCTTTTAAAAGACAGAGGCCGCCTGTAAGTCGAAAGTGAGCCAAGGCCGGACTTATCCACATCAAGTTTTTTAATCAAAGTAGCAGGTCCTGAAAGCAGCATGCGGACAGGAACACGAGCGATGGTGCATGCCGGCTCATCCTGATCCTCGGGAGAGCAGACAGAGCTGAGCCGCAGCGCAGAGAATGCACTGTGACATTTACAGAACTTATGTAACAACTGAACATACTCCAAAACTACTTAAAGTGACCTTGCTTTAGTCTTCTTTTATTCATTTTCTGATTCTGTGTCATTTTCCATGAATCCTGAAACTTCTGCATCCACAGACCTGCTTCTGATGTAAGAACACTTCCCTGAACTGATTAATGGCCCAGCACAGATTTACAGATTGAACAAAATCACTATATTGAATCAAAGGCTTTGAGAAAATGACCTGAACAATACGCTGCTGCTATAAAGGATAAATAAACCCTGGTGTTTTTTGGACGGCCGTCCATAAATCACGGCACCACCACACGCCGTGTCCAGATCAGTGCCACTTTTATATTACATCATAAAATAACAGACACTGATCTTTATTTATATTACTTAAAAGTAAGCCGAGTGCATCAGCCATGGAGCGTAATTTACTTCCTAAAAGTCATCCAGAGCATGAGAGGAGCCATGTAATTTATATTCACAGCTCCAGAAACTGTGAGAACGCAAGAGGTTTTTCTCAGCTAGTTCTTCAAAATACGAGCAGCCTCGTCTGAGCAACATCACTGTCCGTCAAGGGCAGAATAGCTGCCAAGGAGTAGCTAAAGTTCAACTGCCTTCTATGTCTCTTATGTGCTTAATTTATTCTGCAGTGATTGTCTGGGAGGTAAAGAGATTGCCCTCTGGCTTTGGGCTGCATCCAGGGACAAGATCACAAAGGATGTGGTTTTATACACACGATGAAAGTCACTCGGCTGCTCTGAATGCTAAGGAGTGTTTCACAGTGCTGTTTGGAACAGAAAAACGTATGGTTTAGTCTAGAACCTTAAAAACATTTCTTAGACTCTTTTCCATTCATTCACTCGCCAAACTGCTTAATCCTTTATTATAGGGTTGTGGAGAGGCTGGAGCCAACTCTGGGTTTAGGTGACCTAAAGAACTCACCAGACCATCGCAGGACCAACACACACACAAACATTCACACTCACACCCACACTTAGGGGCAATTTCAGAATTAGCCAAATGTGAATGTCTTTGGACTGTGGGAGAAAACCGGAGTACCCAGAGGAAACCCACACAAGCACATGGAGAACATCCACAATAAACTGGACACAGAAATGCCCGGGACTTGAACCCAGGACTTTCTTGTTGTAAATTGGACATGCTAACCATTACATCGCCGTGTCACCCTGTTTGGACTGTTTCTCCAACACGGAGTGTTCCTTCATCTGAAAGACTGGAAAACATTTCCTTATTATTGGGAGGACACAATATTTCATTTGTTTCTGTGAGCATCCGTCATAGACGTCCATTAACCAACTCACAGAAGCTAGGGTGAGATATTGTATCCAAAGGAAACCAATCATGAAATAATAATAAATCTGTTTATTTAATTGTTAACTGAATGAGAACCTCAAACGTTTCACATCGCCAATATTTATAATGAACTAACTGAGTGTTTCCCTTTAAGGCTAAATTGTCCTTTACCTTATATGGAAGGTGGCCTGACCTTGAGTGGGTGGGTGCTATTAGACGAGGGCACCTGAGTGATTTCTGCAGGACGTTTATGTACGTATTTTACTCTGGTAGGTTTGTGCTGTGGTTAATTAGGGTGTGGTTTAATGTGCTGTGCACTTGTGGAAGGTTAGGGTGATTGATGTCCTTTAATAAATACATTTTTGTTTGTGCAGCTGCTTATTGACTGTGGTGGATTTCAGAGCGAGTGTGCATGTTTGAGCTCTATGGCTAGAAAGTTCTGGAAGTGTAGAAAATTTAATGTGGAAACATCAGAAACTGGGAAGCGATAAATATTCGGCTCTTTGTGTTTTGGAGGTAGTTACTTACTTTTCGTTCTCATAGATATATTTCACAATGATCCAGGGCAGAACAAAGATCAGTGGTGCTCCTGTTGGAAAGAGAAAACAAACACAACACAGATGATGCCATTATATGTTTGTACAGTATATATGTATCTGGGCAAACTGATACAGTAAAAATCATTAAAATGCACATTTAAGGTGTAATTAAATATAAATAAATTGTTCAAAAAAGATTTTTTCTTCACTTCACTTAAAAACTACACTTCTAAAAACATTCTAAATTAAATTTGAGTAGAAAACGATCGCTAAGGTCGCTGGGAGGTTGGAGCCTATCTCAGCTGACTCTGGGCGAAAGCAGTGTACACCCTGAACAGCTCACCAATCCATTGCAAGGCCAACACACACACAACCATTCAGACTATCACCTAGGGGCTATTCGGATTCACACCTTGGGGCAATTTGGAACAGCCAAATATCCTAATGTGATGTCTTTGGACTGTGGGAGGAAACTGCAGTACATGGAGGAAACCCACTCACGCATGTAAACTCTCCTCAGAAACACCCTTAATGAGACTGGGATTTGTATCCAATACTGACTTGCTGTGAGGTGGATGTGCTAACCAATACGCCACTGTGTCGCATGCAAAATATATTCAGGTACAAAACAAAAGGAATATCATTAATGTGTGCACATGATTTCAACAATAGTCCCATGCAGGTCTACAGTTGAAACTATCATAACCCAGAGTGATGTAGCTGAGATTTAGGAACTGGTAATTCACACATCTGCTGCCATTTGGGATGCAATCTATTAAGAAATTTGGGTTTTATTTGTAGTGTGGTACACAGACATCTCTGTTAGAAATACAATAAATATCTGTCTATGTGTCAAAGCCTCATTCGCTGTAAAGGTTTGCCAGGCAAGTTAGTGAGGGCCTCACCCCAGCCAATACACAGGTAGACACTGAAGTGGTTTCCCTCAGTCAGCACCGTGACTGCCAGCAGGTTGTGCAGGTATATTCCCTCCACCAGCAGCCAGTGGCTGTTTGCTATGATACTGTACTGCATCATCACTACAGCAATCCTGCAGCCCACATCTGGCTGTAAGACCTGTTGAACACAGAAGGGTAAATTACATTACACTGTTTACTTAGAACCAAAAACATCAAGTCATGCCTTCATTTTAACACAAAAACACGGGGAAAAATCCAAATAAACAAATGTATAGATTTTAAATAGAGAAATAAAGGCCATTCCAATTAAGGAAGTTATCAAGGTCAGGAAATATAATTAAACTGCTTATAAAGAAAGAGTGGAGAATTTACCATTTTGGACCTTTTAAATCCAGTGTCACCCTGTTATGTGGTATTGTAATCACCAGGGTTTGTTTGTCCGTACATCTGTTTGCTTGTTTGTCTGTTAACACAATCCTGACCATACCCTTCCATGGATTTTCACCAATCTTGGTGGGGCCACTACCCCGCCTGAGTTCCAGAGAGGATTTGATTTTGGAATATCAAAGTCAAAGGTGAAGGAGCAACATCACAAAGTTTTGAAATGAGTGCCGTTACTACGGAACGCTAATAAGAAACAATATATGGACTTTCAAATGAGACAACTACCTTTGACCTTAGGTGACCCTGAAAGAGCAAACCCCGGCCACCTTGTAAATCCTTTAAATGAGAAAACATTTGGTCACGTCCACACGCTATTGCTATATATAATCTAAGACAAGCACACGAGTAACTAAAACCAGTTCCCATATAGGGCCTATTTGTTACATTATCTTTACTACATGGCAGAGGTACCTTGCATTCTACGTTTACTGCATTTGGCAGACATCCTTATCCAGAAGGACTTACATTTTATCTCATTTATACAGCTGGTCAGTTGAGGATTAAAAACCTTGCTCAAGAGTCCAACAGTGGCAGCTTGGTTGTACTGGGGCTTGACCCCCAACCTTCCGCTCAGTAACCTAGAGCATTAATCTCTGAACCACCACAGTCCATTTTATGAGCTATTACACATCACACTTGGCTAAATTGTCTAACAGACTGTGCAATAACCTGTGTTCTCTGTGTGAAATTACTCAATGAAGATCCTCTAGCGAGGATCTGCTTTCATCATCATCCAGCAATGATCCATAGATTGGCTCATCCAGGAAACAGGCTCACATCAACACAATCACTCTTGGAAGTGATCCTGAGGTAAGAACATTTTTCCTATCCATTAGTATTAGCACCACAGTACTTAGCTGTGCTCTGAGTTTGGCGTTATTTAGTGTCCATTCATTTTGTAAGCAGCGTAAAGCTAATTAGACTCAGCTAATTCTGAGAGAAGGCGGGGTACACCCTGAACACCTCGCCAAACCATCGCAGGGCTAACACACACACACATCCATTCACACTCATACCCAGGGGTGATTTGGAACAGCCAAATAGCCTATTGTGCATGTTAATGGACTGTGGGAGGAAACAGAAGTACTCGGATGAAACCTATGCAAGCACAGGGAAAACATGCAACCTTCACACAACAACTTTGATGACAATTTGAAAGCATACCATACCGTTGTACATTATCAGACATCGAATCTCTCCTCAAGACCAAAGAAACCAGCTTGATAAAGCTATCAAATATGTAACAAAAAAATAAACCCTCCTTTCTAAAAGTTTCACCCATACATAGGAAGAACAATATGGGAAATGATAGGTGAAGGTGATGTAATGAAGAAATTGTGTATCTATACATTGTTTTATTTCTCATGCTGTTTGACAAACTACATGCTGGTCACAAACTAAATATAAATAAAGGTTCTTTTTGATAGCTTTCCCCAGATTAATATTTTAATATTGTGATTAACATTTAAAGCCAATTGTCCAATACTACAAAGGATGTTGTTCTGATTCCTCCCTGAGGCCAAGACAGGCTAATTGCCACAAATATAATGTATTAAGCAGCTGGAATGGCTGTAGGAAATGGCTATCAGGGGACACGCAATTACAGTGTGGAAAAATAGAAATGAATTACTTATAACCCTAACTACTACTCTATATATACACTGTATGTGATCAGTAGTTTCCATTTGTTATTCTTTAGCTCATCTGAATGCTAAGACAGGTAAAGCACTCAATTCTGTGCTCCTCTAAATTACACTAAGAAAATATTAAATTGTCCTGGTAAGAAAAATAATGGGTTCTAACTTCGTTCTTGACAAACAGCTCCATCTCGAGATCTGTGGTGGTGCCCGGGTTGATGTTGGGTCTCTCCAACAAGGCATCTTTGATGAAAATGGCGGCAGCTCGGAGGATGAAGGAGGCAAACAGGTTCATGTGAATGTTGTTCCTCATGCAGTGCAGCTTCCTGAAAATATCACAGCACAAGGATATTCCTATTAAACACCAGTATGCATGGTTTTGTTCATTCGAAAAAGGTGAGAACCCAGCAATTACACTGGGGTGTGGACCTTCTACATCTTTCTTTGCCAGAACTGTAGTGATGTAGAAATGTCATGTGTTCTGGTGATTTAGACTAATTATTATGAAGGATGGCAGTGACATGGTGCCATAGTGATTAGCACGTCCACCTTACCACAAGAAAGTCCTGGGTTTGAGTCCAGGACTCTGAGAATTCCAATTCTGTGTGGATTTGCATGTTTTCCTTGTGCTTCCATGGGTTTCCTCTGGGTTCTCCTGTTTCTTTGAACAGTCCCAAGACATGCACATTAGGCTAATTGGCTATTTCAAATTGCCCCTAGGTGTGAGTGTAAGTGTGCGTAGTTGTGTGTCTTGTTTTTGCAATGGTCGGGAGAGCTGTTCAGGGTGTATCCTGTCTTTGCTCAGAGTTGGCTGATATGGGCTCCAGCCTTACAGTGTCCCTGATAGGATTAAGCGGTTTAGTAAATGAATGAATTAATGAATAAATCATTAACGAATTAATGAGAGTACATTCTGCACCAGTTCATTCTTTATTAGAGTTGCGGGACGGCTGGAGCCCATCCCAGACAAATCTCGGAGAAGGCAGGCACCCTGAACAGCTCATCAGACCAAGAAAAAAATTAAAAATGAATACAAAGTTATCCATTAAATTATCTTTAGTCATTCTGGAGAATGGGTATCATCTATGTGCATAATGTATTGTCACGTTAGACTTTATCACCTTGATTTCATAAAGGTGAGGGCATGTACAAAGATGTTAGAATAATGTATATCCTCTTCAGATCTTTGGTGAATTCCTCAGGGTACTTATATGTCCCTTTATATTATCTATATATCCTAGAAAGAGTTGGCTGTAGGACTTTAAATGGCTCCCTATGCACTAATAACCCAGTGGTGGGACTCACCTGAACGCCACCAGAATCCCAAGTGCCAACACCAGTGCGCCGAGGGAGAGGGAATAACCAACGGTGTATATGACCCTAAATTTACTCAGGATCTTGACATAGTATTGCTGTAAACACAAAAACACAGATACCCACACATACATCATTTTTTTCTAATTTGTACATAAGCACAATGATGCCTGGTTTCATTATTGCTGCTGTACCGGCCAAGCATTTTTAGATGTACCGTGTCAGTCTGGTCGAGGTCATTGGTTTCACACTCACTCACGTTCTTCTGTTTGGCCCACTGACCATCAGCCATGCACTCCAGATAAACCAGGCCATGCTGGACTAGAAAACACAGTGAATCAACTTCTTGTTATCATGTTTCTTATAGCAGGAAATGTTATGCAAAGATTCTGTGTTGACTGTGGTTCTGGAATGATATTTTAACACAGTGTGTATGACTCTGACTTTCTGTGATAGAACATATACACAAGAATTTTCACCATTATGCCTGCTGATGTGTGTGGGTTCTTACCTTTTGCATGCCAGGGCAGGTACATGGGGCAGGGGATGCTCACCGTGGTGTTGGGCAAACCATCTGGCCAGCAGGCATATTTATCAAATGTCCTGTTACACACAAGACCTGCATAACAGAGCCATGTATCATGCATCACGGATGATTAGTACTTATACCACAATATCCCTATAACACAGTCAATCTACATAGGTTCAGTCCTTTTACGTATTGTGATTCAAGTACTGCAACCCACTCCTGGTTGGTAGGTACAACTGAGCAGTTGAGGGTTAAAGGCCTTGTTCAAGGGCCCAACAGTGGCAGCTTGGTGGTATTGGGACTTGGGACCTTTGGAACCTTTTGATCAGTAACCACTGAGCTACCACTTCCCCAATTTTTAAATACAGACTCAAGACTGCTTTCTTCAGTAAGTGATGTATTCATGCTACACTACCAGAAGAATAGGCTTTACCAATAGACAACCAAATCAAGCTACTTATTATAACTCTTTTTACTTTGTTCACAGCTTTCCTCTATATCTCATAACCAATATACATGACCAATATACAAATATCTAGATAACTACTAAGCCTTTATCTTTGTATCGGTACATCAATACACTGTGTGCACAAATATTAGGCAAGTTGTATTTTTGATGTTTAATTTTATACTACATACTATACAACTACAGTGCTTTCGCTCAATCCAAAATGTAAATAAAGCTCAAACCTGAATATTTAAGAAAGTAAAAGTCAGGTTTTGTCTTTTTTAAGAGAATATCTTAGTGTGCACAATTATTTGGCAAATATTGGCGTGTGGAATCATAAGGCAACTCAATGAAAAAACGCATATTTTCCCATCTCATGTGTTTATTTTCATCTGTTAAAGTGAAAATAATTAAAAAACAAAAAATTTACAATTAAATATTTCTAACATTTGCACAAAAAATAATCAGTGACCAATATAGCCACCCTTCTTTTCAATAACTGTCACAAACCTTCCATCCATGGAGTCTGTCAATTTCTTTATCTGTTGAAGATCAGATTTTTGTGCAGCAGCAACCACAGCCTCCCAGACACTGTTCAGAGAGGTGTACTGTTTTCCATTAGGGTAAACCTCCTGTTTAAGAAGAACCACAAGTTCTCAATAGGGTTTAAGTCAGGTGAGGAAGGCGGCCATGTCATTTTCCTGTCATTTTTAAGGCCTTTATTGGCAAGCCATACAGTGGAGTACTTTGATACATGTGAGGAGCGTCATCCTGCATAAAAATCATGGTCTCTTGAAAGGTGCAGGCTTTTTTTCTTTACCACTGTTTGAAGAAAGTGTCCTCTAAAAACTGGTAGTAGTTCTGGGAGTTGATTTTGAGTCCTTCTTAACCCAAAAAGGTCCAGCTAGCTCATTTTTAATGATATTAGCCCATACCAGAACCCCACCTAGACCTTGCTGGTGTCTGAATCGAAGTGCAGCTTTGTTCCCATTACTGGTCCAGCCACGGGTCCATCCATCTGGTCCATCAAGAGTCACTCTCATCTCATCAGTTCATAAAACCTTTGAGAAACCAGTCTTCATGTATTTCTTGGCCCAGTGTTGAAGTTTAACTTGTGTGTCTTGTTCAGTGGTGGTCAGATTTCAGCCATCCTTACCTTGACCATGTCTCTGAGCACTGAACACCTTGTACTTCTGGGAACTCCAGGTAGGTTACACTTGTGGAATATGCCAGCAGTGGAGGACAATGGGCTCCTAGTAGCTTCATGCTTAATTTTTTGTAAATCTCTGGCAGTTAATTTTCGTCTTTTTTTTCCAACATGTTTCTTTCGACCCTGTTGACCATTTGCAACAAAACATTTGATAGTTCTGTGATCATGACCCAATATCTTTGTGATTTCAAGCATGCTGGCTCCCTCTGAAAATTTCTATTCATTCATTCATTCATTCATTTATTTGAAATTTTTTTTTGACTTGACAGTCAGTCAAATCTCTTTTTCAGCCCATTTTGCCTGAGAAAAAGAATCTGCCTAATAATATTGCACATCTTAATATACGGTTTTGATCTCCTTAGGCAACACCCTCCATCATTACACAAATACACATCACCTGATATGCTCAAATCCAATAAGCCCTCAAGTTTATTCAGTGTGGAGTTGGGAAATATGCATAAAAATGATGATATGGTCAAAGTACTCACTTGCCTAATAATTGTGCACACAGTGTAGAATTAAAATATTACCAATATTATATACTTTATAAACTGAAATATGTTCAGATTGCTATGCACTGTCACAAAAAACACATGGTCACACGGTATCATACCATAGTTCATTCACTCATTTGCCAAGCCACTTAATCCTACTAGAGTTGCAGGGAGGTTGCAGCTTATATCAGCCAACGTTGGGTTAAGGTGGGGTACAGCATGAACAGCTCATCAGACCATCGCAGTCCAATTCTCAGAATTACACCTGGGGCAACACCTGGAGGAAACCCACGCAAGTGTGGGGAGAACATGCAAACTCCACACAGAAATGCCGAAGCTCGAGACTCAAACCCAGGATCTTCTTGCTGTGAGGAGGATGTGCTAACTATTATGCCACAGTGCTGCCCACCATACCATAGTACCATACCATAGTATCATACATTCATTCATTTTCTGAACCACTTAATCCTAATTAGGGTTGCAGGGAGGTTGGCGCCCATCTCAGCCGACTCTGGGCGAGGACAGAGTACACCCTGAACAGCTCGCCAGGCTATCACAGGGCAGAAACACGCTGATGGCTATGCAGCCTACTCTTGACGAAAATCAGCAATGGTTCTTTTACATGCCTCTCCCCACAGACAGTGAGAGACATGGCAGGCCTTTGATAACCCAGTTAGCTGCACTGAGGGAGTATCATACAGGAAGCTGGGATTGAACATTTACTTTTTTTTTAAAATACTTTTTTAATACTGCTAAGCCTTTTGCTTATTTAAGGTGGTCTCAGACTTTTGGACCAGTTGTGCTGTAAATTGTTTCTATAGGAGGAACCTCAAAGGAAAGACAGACCTTTAATCAGGGGGTTTTAATCATGGTGGTACAAAAGTCTTGTGTAAGATGTGTATATCAAACAAGGTCAGTGAGACTTTGATTTGACCAGCATTCCAGCTATGAGCAGCTCTGAAAGAAGCCACTTGATAAAAGCTCACCCGTGGTTGGTGGCTCTCTGCTGTGATTCCTGTGACACTCCTCTTCATACTTCATCCACTCTCTCATTAAAAGTTTCATGGACAAGGCAGAGGACACCTGGGAGATAAGCAGTGATGACAGGGCACTGATTAAAATTAAACCGATGTGTGATGAAGCCTATATTTTAGAGTGACTTTCAAGCAACCCAAGGTCACTTTACACAAAATAGAGAGTCAAAGAACCAAAGGTCTTAGTTGATAGGAGAAACTTCACAAACAGAGCATTGTTGATTTAAGGGAAAACAAGCTCCAGAGAGTAGGAGAAAGAAAGACACTGAAAGTTCTATACCAGAAGGGTTACAGTCCAGTGTGGGGGATAGAAAGAAGACACTTGCCAGTTGAAAAGCAGAGTTTGGGATGGGGTGAGGTGTGGGCTTGGAGTGACCATATACCACTGTAAACACTTTCTGCAGTGTTTCATTGTCTTTTAACCTAAAAACCATATGGTGTATTCAGTATAAAGACTGATCCCATTTATCCATCTATCATCACTACCACTTTATCCATCAAGGTCATGGGGAAAGCTGTTCAAGTAATTCCAGCTGAATTTGGCCTGAGAGGCAGAGTACCCCTTAACAAGTCTCCAGACTATGGCAGGAAGCCCATGGCACCAAACTAAACAGTACTCAGTTTATACAGGTGATTGTCCAGTCCCTTTTCATCCTGAAACTTGATAACTGTCGCCCACTCCTGGCTGGCTCACTCCTGACTGCATGCTTCCTAGTGTGGCATCGTGCACATGCTGTCATGGCTTTGCAAGTGATCAAAAACGTGGCTGCATATTGCTGTATTACATATGGATGATTTGTACAAGGTGATAAGTATTGGCCTTGGAGTACTTGGAAAAACTTTAATATGACTACAAAATGCTTAGCTTTTGAATTAAGCTTAGATGTGATTGGTCAGAAGGTGTTACTTTGTCTTGACATTTTCTTTACAGTACTTCTCTATATTCATGCGCATATTCTAATACATTATATTTTTAAACATTTACACTTGTTGGCAAACACTCCACATAATCTGAGTTTAATAACTAATAGTGTCAAATTTTATTTAATAAAATAACAAAAACAATAATAATAATAATAATAATAATTCTAAACTAGGCTGCATTGCCTTCAGCGTGTTTCTGCCCTGCAATGGCCTGGCGAGGTATCCAGGGTGTACTCTGCCCTCACCCAGTGTCGGCTGAGATGGGTCCCAGCCTCCCCCCGACCCTAATTAGGATTAAGCGGATGAATAAATTGATGAATGAATGAATAAATAATTCCAAGCATTGATATGAGATAAAGCTGTAACTTTATGTTTTCTGTCTTTAGGAGTCAAATGAGTTTATAGATGAAGGTTTCCTGCCATCATGACAAGTTTCAGATTAATTACATTTGTTATAAAGAAAGAAAGGCTTGAGAAATCAGGACTAATCTTATTTTTCAGACTTTCTAGAAGATTAAACATCCAAGGTAAATCTAATAGTGGCTCATCACAGTTGGAGCTTGTCCGGGTTTCTGGAGCATGAAGCGACTAGAAGCTCAACTTCTCCTGGATAGGATGCCAGTCACTTGCAAGTTACCTTCCCAGAATTTTTACTGGTAAACATTCATACTGACGAGATCAGGCACTCACAGGGTGGTACGACTGTAAGCATATGGGGCTGGTAGTGTAATAGTTAGGTTGCTGAGCTCATAATCAAGAGGTCATGGGTTCGAATTCCTGTTAGACGCCCACTGTGTTAGGACCCCTGGCAAGGTCTTAACCACCTCTGTCCACCCTGCAGTATAAATGTATTTCAGTAAAAATACTAGGAAAGTAACCAGTGATGGACAAGCGTCCCATCCAGGAGGAGTTGAACTAATAGTTGCTTCACATTAAATAAACAGGTAATAATTTATGGCCTGATGAGCCAGTAGGCTCGGGTGTAAAATCCCAAAGCCCATTCATACTGCTGGATGGACAGAGGCATACTTGTGGTTTAGACTTTGTCCTGGGAACTTAGCACAGAGATATAATGGAGATTCACCCTAACTACTTCACTAATCTGGTGTTTACTTCCAGCTCAACAGCATGTTTATTTAAACCCAAAACAAAATAAGCAACTTACACCATTTCAGGGTCCAAGATGTAATTCTACTGCATTACTCCACCCTGTCATTGATCACTTTCTTATAAGAGCACCCTTTGTTTGTCATTGTATGCATCTTATTGTTACAGCCCGTATGGAATAATGTAGGACATTTTAATCATCCTACACACACACACAGTCAAGCCTGAAATTATTCATACTCCTGGCAAATTTTGACTTAAAGTTACTTTTATTCAACGCAAGTTTTTTTTGACTGGAAACGACACAGCCTTCTCCAAAAAGATAATGAGACAATGTACAAGAGGCATCATTGTGGAAAAAATTATTTCTCGGTTTTCATTTACATTTGAACAAAAGTGGCATATTCATACCCGTCTCAATAATCAGTAGAAAAGCCTTTATTGGCTGTTACAGCAATCAAACGCTTCCTATAATTGCTGACCAGCTTTTTGCATGTCTTCCCTGGTATTTTTACTCGTTCATCTTTAGCGATGAGCTCCAACTCTTTCAGGTTGTAGGGTATCCTGGCCATCACCCTGATCTTTAGCTCCCTCCACAGATTCTCAGCTGGATTCAAGTCAGGACTCTGGCTGTGCAAAACGTTAATGTTTTTGTCTGCTAACTATTTCTTCACCACTTTTGCTGTGTGTTTTGGGTTTTGTTGTGCTGAAATGTACACTGGTGCTCAAGACTAAGTTTTTCTGCAGATTGCCTGATGTTGTTGTTGAGAATCTTGATGTATTGCTCCTTTTTTCATGGTGCTGTTTACTGTGATTAGGTTTCCTGGTGCACTGGCTGAAAAACACCCTCAAAGCATTAGGTTCTTACCACCACGTTTGACAGTGGGGACGGTGTTCTTAGGGTTGAAGGCTTCTCCTTTTTTATGCCAAATGAAGGATACAACATTGTGGCTACACATACTCAATTTTTGTTTCATCTGACCATAAAACAAAACACCAGAAGTCTTCTTCTTTATCCAGATGAGCATTTGCAAAGGTCAAGCGGGATTTTGTGTGCCTTATCTGAAGAAGTGCTGTCCTCCTTGGTCTGCGCCCGTCGAACCCAGCAGTGTGCAGTGTCCGTTGGACTGTCTGCCTTGAGACGTTGCAACCAGCAGAGCCCAGAGGATGGCATTGGTGGTCACCTCTCTCACAATCCGCCTGGCCAGCACAGATGTCACTTTTGGCTTCCGACCATGTCCTCTGAGATTTTCCACAGTGTGAAATATCTTGTATTTTCTTATAATACTTTGCAGTGTAGCCACTGGAACTTAAAAACATTTAGATATGGCCTTGTAGCCTTTCCTGACTTGTGAGCAGCCAAAATGCGCAGCCGTAGGTCCTCAGTGAGCTCCTTTGTGTTAGCAATGACTACCCACAAACAAACTGCAGAGAGCTGCTGTTTTTCACCTGTTGAGTTGATTAAAAGAGCTGTTCCCAATGAATCAGGGTAATGAGAATGCTTTAGAACAGCTTGAACTATTTGGAATGGTATAGAACTTTGGATTTTCCCACAGATGGTGACAGTTTGCAAAGAGTATGAATAATTTTGGACACGCAATTTGTTGTTCAAATGTAAATAATAATTTTTTCCGCAATGATGTCTCTTGTACATAATCTTATTATCCCCCAAAGGATATTTTATATATATATATAATGCAAATTATGTCATATATATGTGTAGAAATAAAAAACATTTTTTCCATGTTGTTGTCTTCCTCTGAGCAGTGCACAGCTCAGGATAATCACGTTGTTTTGGTCTGTAAATAATACCACGCTGTGTGTCGACTGGTTATCCCATTACCCAGGCAGAGAGAGCCGTTGTTCGGAATGCCACTCACACCCTGCAGGAGCTCACAGGGCATCATGTTTCCTTGCCAGCTTATATTTCAGTCCATTCCTCTGGTGAGTTTCATTATTCCTATTATTAATTCATTCTATTTCTTTATTGACATTCAGGAACACTTCAAAAATGAGAGGATGGTCTCAGAAGGGCTTCCTAAGCTTGTTAATAAATAAACTAAAATGAAATGTGAAAGACAGAGAGAGAGAAATAGAGAGAGAGAGAGCGAAAGAGAGAGAGAGAGAGACTGACCTGGGTGCAGGAGAAGAAAATGATGAGGCTCAGAAGAAACGCCTGTGACATCCCTTAGTCGTGCTGTTGCTGACGTTAAGTCGGGGGCCTGAGGGTCGCTGAGGTTGGAATCACCTCATAGGAGTCCTATAGGGGTCACCACACTGCCTAAACTGAACACACACACACACACACACACACACACACCATTCAGTAAAAGATATCTCATTACCGCAAGTTGTTTTTTTTATTAGAAAATTCACAGAAATATAACAGTCTGAAAAAAGGACTGTCTACATTTCTTAATAAATATGTCAAATTTCATTTGCTGAGCTGCCTGTTTCTAATAGGGTCATGTGGAGGCTGGAGCGAACTGCTTAATCCTAGATCCTACTCAGTGGAAGTCTCTGAACTGAACCGAATAACTGTTCAGTAAAATATTATCAATGAAGCAATAACATTAATCCGGTGGATTACTGAACCGAAGGTCGGGGTTCACTATCACAGGGTTGTCACTGCTGTCCCCCCAGTGCAGCTAACTGGGTAATCAAAGGTCAGCCATGTCTCTCACTGTCTGTGGTGAGAGGCATGTAAATAAACCATTGCTGATTTTCATCAAGAGTAGGCTGCATTGCTGTCAGTGTGTTTCTGCCTTATGAAATGTTGGGTTCAACATTGTTCTCATTCTGAATATAACTGAAAAATTGTTGGCTGGACGTAAAGCAATCATTCACTCGCTCACTTTATGTGGTCTTCATAAAAGCAGCCAATATAGAGTGTGATGTATTAGAAATTAAATCATTTGATCCTCTTATTATACTATATATTATATATGATCTAATTATATTCAGAAAACTGATCAGATGGAAGGAAAAACAAATGAAAATGAAACACACAGTGCCAACTCGCGTACCATCCAGATATAATTCAGTAAGGAGAATGTCCTTTCATAGGTGTGTCAGGAGTAGCTCCAGGCTCTGTGATGGTGTTTTACAGCCCACTTAAGGTGTATGAGGTATAATGTACTTTGTTACGTGTTATTCAACGGAGATTCAGGTCAGGTTTCTCAGAACGCGCCTGTTTACTAAAATCTGATAATCGTGCTGTTAGGAAATGTAGACCACTCTGACTCCTAACTGATTAGGAAAACTACACAGATACAAGGAGAACACACACACACACACACACACACACACACACATTTTAATAATAAGCAGCAGGGGTTTTTTTTGGGGTGGGGGGTATTTAAACAACTAAAAAGTTTATTATTATTATTATTATTATTATTATTATTATCACCTATGAATATTTACTACTGTAATTATTAATATAGTGGATGATAGTATTATTATAGTGTGTACCTCAAAAGCTGATGTTCACTCACCTGCAGCTGGAGAAATTCTGAAGTCGGAGAACAGAACGAAATCTGAAACGTTTCTGCAAAAAACACCTTTACCATGAAAACATTTTTAGCTAAAACGTTTCAAATTCCATTCTGTTCCAGTCTGGGGTCAGGACAGGGCTGTGCATAGCTGCTAAAATTACTGCACACAAGCTTGTTTTTTTTTTTTCAGCATTCGTAGCGAACACCGATAACAGAAATCAAGGCTAGCGGTTATTCAGCTTATCTGAGGTGTGTGTGGTGGCCACATTTGTTGAAAGGCTCTCAGTTTCACAGCACATGTAAACAGTGCTGCAATGCGCCTGATCCCAATCACGCTTCAAAGTAACCTGACTCAAGCGAAAGCGTTTCTTCTTCCTTCCATAACCACTGCAGAATGTTACCGGCTGTGAGAGGGCTTGCAAACTGTACAACCATGCCCTACTTCTGAAGCCCTAACACAACCAGAAAGCCACAATTTCCTCCAGCATATCTGCAGCCTATATAACCCAGGCTGAAAATCAGATATCAGGCAAAAAAAACAAAAACAAGCATATGTGGTCTGTCATGTAAGCACGACCAGAGAGTAAGCAGCAAACCTCCGTGGGAAATACAGCTTAGGAACAAAATCAAATCTAATCTCTGTACATATCTGTAGTGTAAGTGTGATTATCACTGACATGCATTTTAAACACAATTCCATGAACTGAGCAAACAGCAAAAACTCCCCAGACTCCAAGCTTTACTCGTAATGAAGGTCTAACATCCAGCTAGCATGAAAAACATCCACTTGTACAATGTCTATTTAAAAACAACAGTACATTTAAAAAGAGCAAGAAATTATCACTTAACCCTACTAGAGTCACGGAGAGGCTGGATCTCAGCTAACACTGGGTGAAGGCGGGGTACACGCCGAACAGCTCACCAGACAATTTCAGTGCCAACAAACACACAGCCATTCACACTCACACACTAGGGGCAACTTGGAAGAGCCAATTAGTCTAATGTGCATGTCTTTGAAGGAGGAAACTGGAGTACCCAGAGGAAACCCATGCAAGCACAGGTAGAACATGCAAACCCACTCGCCGAGCCTGGAACTCGAACCCGGGGCGTTCTTGCAGTGAGGTAGATGTGCTGACCGCTACACCACCCTGCCGCCTCGTGAAAACACGTATTAAAGTTATTTTGCTAGTATTTTAGCTGCAGGTGCAACGTTTACAGACAGGCTTTCAAATCCTACTTAATAGCCACAGAGGTAATTCGGCAACTACCCCAATATTGTACTTCTGTCAAATGTCTCCTGCGTTCAACTAAATAGAGTTTCATTCAAAACATTGATGGATTCATGGTAATGTTGTATAGCGATGGCATGGTGGCGTAGTGGTTCGCATGTTCGCCTCACAGCAAAAAGGTCTTGAGGTTTTGAGTCCTGGGCTCGGCAATGGTGTCTCTCTATGGAGCTTGCATTTTCTCCCCGTGCTAACGTGGGTTTCCTTCATGTACTCAGGTTTCCTCCCACAATCCATACACACGCTATCATGCTAACTGGCTGTTCCAAATTGGTGAAAGTGTGAATGGTTGTGTGTGATGGTCTGGGGAGCTGTTCAGTGTAGGGTTATGACTTTGGAACTTTTGGATTTTAATTTTCCTAATGTAACATTTGATGAACTTTTGCCTACACATCAGTTTTTTGATGTTACTTACTTTTGGTTATGTAAAAAACCTCCTGCATTATTTGCAAAACCTCCCAACATTATTTCATTTTTGCTGTACACGAGCAGTGACAGCCTGAGTGGGTTTCCGCAGCAGTATCAGTAGCTGTTGTTTTGTTTTGTTGTCAGTGTCGCCGTTTCGCTGCTGTCTATAAATTGAAGTGTCCTGAAGCTTCAAAATGTTTTTCCACCCATTGGATAATAGATCAGCGCTTGATGTGCCTCGCTCAAATATGGTGCTGTGAAGCTAATGGGAGAGCCTCACAGCACTTGCAGACGGATGCCTTGACAGCAAGTTCATAAACAGTCATTCACAAATTCAAAACCCTTTTATAAAGTTTAATGTACGCTATATTCATTTGCAAATAAAGACCTTCGTAAACAGCAGTGTCTTCTTTTGATGCGTCAACCTAATACAACATTTATAGGCATTTCTGTAAGTTTTAGGCAAAAGTTCATCGTTTGCTACCACAGGCTTTTATATCAGAACCCTGACATAACCCTAGTGTGTACCCCTCCTCCGCCCAATGTCGGCTAAGATAGGCTCCAGCCCCCCCGCAACTCTAGTAGGATTAAGCAGTTTAGCAAATGATTGAGAAAGAATGTGTATGACACCTCCTGAGCTGCAGGGTCTGAAAGCACAATGTTCATGTTGTTTACACGTTTTGATGGATTAAGAACTGAGTGGAAATACATGAACTACTCATAACTCAGAGACATCCTCACCCAGCCCGGGACTGGAACCCAGGACCTTCTTGATGTGAGGTGAACAGGCTAAGCATTACGCCACCATGCCGCCCCTGTGTTTTAAAACACATGAGACTGGATTTTTTTCCTGTAAATGAAAACTTTCACATCACAGATGAAATTTTGTGTGTGATAAACCGACGTTTATGTTTTTTAGTCACAGTCGATTTTCCCCTGTGCTCTTACCCCAACATTTTATTATTTACCATGAAAAAAACAATCAACAGGTCATTATCATTTCACGACTTTACTGGTGATTAGTGTAGAGAAATGCTAGCATAATTCTGTCACGCTTTTTTTTTTACCAACGATTTATTCATGTTGCACTGTGTGAAATGGTCTTTACATTAGTCAACCTGGTGGCTTCCAGTAAACACACTGCACCTGAGCAGATCACCACAAAACATAGCAAAACCACTCTTGAAAGACTCAAAAACAAACCTTTTCCCAATGTATGGATGCCCGGTGTTGCCCAAATGGTGAATTTAGTGTTGACATCTTCCCTTTAACTTGGTAATTCTAAACCCATACAAGCAGAGTTAGTCCTGGGCAATCTAATTTTCCATTAGTGACCCAAAGTGCAATCTAAAAATTGATGACATCATCAGCAAGTTTAAAGGGACTGCTTATTGCAGTGTAAGTGCTTAATTTATAGAGGTGAAATAATTTATGCAAAATGTCTCATCAGGTAGCATGTCCACATAAAACATGCAAATGATTAGCCCATTAGTGTTCTACTGAGTACGCCAGAAAGGATATGAGACTGGAATAATAATACAAGCCTCTACATCATTCATCTCAATAACGTCATCAGCTCCATGTCTCAGTTTCACAGCCAGTGCTTCATCCTTTCAGACACCTGCAGCACCTGAGGCCTTGCCTGTGTGTCATAACACAATGCATACAGAGGAGTAGAGGGAGAGAGAAAGAGAGAGAAAGAGAGAGAGAGAGAGAAACCCCCCGCTGATGCAAATCCTTCGATCCAATCAGAATCAAGAAATGCTAAAACATGCTTGTCACAGTGTAGTGCAGTAACTTTTTAATTAAATCAGAGGAGCAGGACAGGGCAAACGCTTCACTGAGCTCCTTTTAAAAAGGGCAGTATATTTGCTTGGAGGCTCGCACACAAATAGCACTTAATATGAATAGCTAACCTCACGTGACTTCACCTCATGTCATATGCACCGCTGATTTAGGTGAGAGCACCACACTTTACTGGATCCTGCCAGAAACTGACCCTAATAAACGTTTACTTTACTGATAGATATATATATATCTCAGTCAGAGGCGGGGCGGCACGGTGGTGTAGTGGTGGCATAGTGGTTAGCACGTCTGCCTCACAGCAAGAAGGCTTGGGTTTGATTCCCAACTCAGGTGTTTCTGTGTGGAGTTTGTATGTTCTCCCTGTGCTTGTGTGGGTTTCCTCTGGGTACTCTGGTTTCCTTCCACAGTTTAAAAACATGCACAGTAGGCTGATTGGCTGTTTCAAATCCCCCATAGGTGTGAGAGGGAGTGTAAATGGTTGTATGTGTTTCTGCCCTGTGATGGCCTGGCAAGCTGTCCAGGGTGTACCCCACCCTCAACCAGAGATGGGCGCCAGCCTCCCCGCGACCCTAATTAGGATTAAGCAGCTTAGAAAATGGATGAAGAATTGATATCAGTGGCGGGCCATCAACCACTATCAGAAGCACTGACCTACATTTACAACTTAAATTGTAGTATTTATTCCATGAACTTGTACCCATTTATTCCCAACAGTCTATTCTCCTTATTTCATAGCGTGTCTCTTGGCTGCACTGCTTCCAGTACGTGTATGTGAATGTTAGATTTTTTGTCCAATCAGATTTCAGCCTCCATGTGCTGACATGTCAATGTAATCTGCCCAGGGTCTTCAGAATCAGTAGTACTGGCCGATGTCACTTAAACTATATTAGCGATGTGGCTGTTTCTTTTACCAATCAGATTTCAAATTCACCTCACAGGGCCAGCTAGTTTTTTAAGCGTCAGCATTTTTCCATCCTCTGATTGGTTGGTCAGAGCAAAACTGTGGGCTTCCTGTGCAAGGAAAGTAGGATAGATTTTTTCTATAAATAATCAGCATCTCTGGTGAGTATGATGTATGTTATTTACATTTTTATGTTTTTGTCATGTTATTAGATAAATATTAATTCTGAACCTGAGCCTTTACATTTATGCTTGTTACATTTGGCCGAGCGCCAAATTTACCGACAGCTTCCACCGGTAATCACTGAAGTTACGTAATGCTAAAGGGTTAACTTGGTTTCTTGCTTTTGTAATAATGTTATTCAGCCTCAATATGTGAAATGCTTCTCTCTCTGTAATGCCAGGCCTTGTTATTTTTCGTTTTCGTATATTACTGATTGTTTCAATAATTATGACGTGATAGTGGTGGAATTAAGAGGTGGATTAAGTCCATTAAGTCCCCACTAAAGCCCAGGTACCAAATGCACGGCCCACCACTGATATGTATTTTTTATTTTCTTAACTCGCTAAAACATTCCATCTGGTTTGAAGTTCATTCAGGCTATGCAAATGTCAAAAAAATAAATTTGTGACACCTTTAAATTTTCCTGAAAAATTGGTATTTTCAGTGTTTTTGTTTATTATCCATACTTTTACCTCAATGTACTTGTCAGAATTATTGTTTTGGTTCTCGTTGTCTACAATAGCATTGTTCAATACATTTCACCCAAAAATTGTAGAGAAGTCATTTTTAACTTCTTTTTATTAGGAGCCATTTTAGACAAAAGTGGTGGTGTATAAGCTTTACTGCACACTAACATTTGGTTAAATTTGTCCATTGCATAATGGTCAGCCTATGAACTTTTCAGCCCACCCTCATAAGCCCCTGACTGGATTCCTCTTTAACGTAACACCATGTTACCAATAAAGCTGCTATGCTGTTTAGAGAAACACACACTACCATGCGCTGCTACCAGTGGGAAATTAGCCAACTGTGTTCTTGGCAAATGCTTCGCCTGATGTGACTCATATGCTTGAGACTGGAACCTGATGTACTGATAAACTTCAACATCTGAACCGACTTCCAAATTTCAGCTGTTTTGCTGAACGCAATCCAACACGAGCGCTTGTCGAATGTAATTACAGGATACGATAATTACGTCCCTCAAAAGAACAAAGCGGTGACGTGCGCTTACGAGTGCTTTAACTAAGCTGTGAGAAGTGGATCGATGGTTATTGACTACGGTCATTCAAGGACTCTCTTTTCTTTTGCAGCGCTGGACAGTAAATGAACCCAGAGGGGAAAACAAAGCTCTTCGCATGGAGGCGCACAATGTGCCGTTGCAATGAAGAGTCTGTTCGCAATTACCCATGTGGGAATAACATCCATTTATATAGTCCTGCCCTGAGTGACCCTTACCTTACTGGAGTAGTTTAGTTTCAATTTGGATGAAGAATACAAGCTTGCTGTACACTTGCCTCATCAAATAGCATTTAAATGACGTTTTGTATGATCATGGCCTGATCACATCACACAAACCTAGACTTGTGGTTCAGTACTTCATTTCTTTACTGGATACTGTGTCACATATCTGGTTCACTGATTACACCAGATTGAAAGGACTGACTTCATTCATTCATTTGATGCTTAATCTTTCTAGGGCCGCCGGGTCTCTGGGTGAAGGTGGAGTGCACTTTGAACAGCTCTCCAGTTCATCACAGGGGAAACACACACAAACATTCTCACTCAATCCTAGGGGCAATCTGGAACAGACAGTGTGACTTGTTGGAGAAAACCAGAGTACCTGAAGGAAACCTATGGTTTACTATGAGCACAGGAAGTATATTCCAACTCTACACTGAAATGCCCTGACCAAGCCAAGGACCTTTGAGCTGTGAGGCGAACATGCTAACCATTACACCACCGTGCTTCCTGAAAGGACAGTGTTGCGCAACAAATTGATCCTCGTTTAATCTGTCGCCGGGAACGATTTTATGTGAAGACTGAGCAGCATGTTGCATGGTTTTCTGGCTCTGGAAATGGGAAACCAACCAAGTAGCATGGAGGGAACTACACAACACCATTCCAGTCAATCAGCAACAAAGGGCATTTGTTTTTATGCTTGCCTGCTTCTGATTGGATGAAAGGAAGATGATGCGTATAGTTGGTGTGAATTCTGAAAGCATTCAAACCTATGTTCTTCTACAAAAAATTATTTATTATTATTGTTATTATTATTCTGCCCACCTTTTTGGTGCGTAATTTCTTCCACATTTTTCATCATAGACACACCATTCAAACATTAGGACATTGGAGCTATTACTTTTCTCATTCCTAACATTCAAACTTTCCGAAATATTCAACGTTTTTCAGGAATTTTTTCAATTTGAAATGCATGGACAGAATCTTCAAAATTTCCACATTTTTACACCTTTTCACACATTTTCAACTCTTCACCATTCATTCATACTTTCAGCTATTAAGACCATTCAAACATCAAAATGTTCCA
>JAOUQZ010000028.1:2182089-2195795 GCA_028564935.1 Neosilurus hyrtlii
ACACACACACACACACACACACATACATACATACATACACACACACATACATACACACACACACACACACTATTAAAACAAGAAAATCTATAAGACAATGGTTAAAAAAAAAAGGGAAAAACACCAGTATCTACAGGTCACATCTAAAGCAAAATCAAAAATGCAATTTGTGCATCCTGAATTTTAGCCATAAGAAATTTCCTTCATTATTAGAACTGCTTTAGCTGTTACAATAGAAACAATAAATTAAACAGGATTAATGTAAACCTCTCACCAATCAGAAGTGAGATTTTAGTGGCACTGAACGGTGTTCCTAATAGTACTATTATAATATCCTGTTAAACATTTCTGCACTGGAAAGTTATACACAGAAAAAGCATAATTAACCCAACACATCACTTCCTTTTAAATACACATTCACTCACACAGGAAAAACATCAACCTGCCTCCAGTTCACCAACTGGTACAGGTTTTGGAAAGCATGACCCAAAAAAGTGGATTTGAACAGTCAATGAAAAACAATGTGATTTTTTTTCTGCGACACACACACACAATAAATAAATAAAATGTCCAACCGTATCTGGGAGCTACGCTGATGATTAATTTGGACAAAACAAGCTTTAGGTCTTGAAAAGGCCCAGTAAAATCCAAAAATACACCGCCCAGCCAAAAAAAGTCACACGGACCAATATGTTGTTGTTCCTTTATCCTTGCTTACAGCAACATAGTCGTCATGCCATTGTTTAAAAAAAAAACGTAAGCAACATAATATTTATTCCCATCCAGTGTTGGGTTCATTTCTCACCGACATCTTGAATTGATGAGGAAAAAGGAATCTGGGGTGCCAATACATAAGTGAAAATGATTCCTCATGCTCCCTGAACCACTCGCTCATTATTTGAGTCCCCATTTTATATCTGTGCCTCCAGGGAAGAAAAAGTCCATTGATGTGATAACCTGCTCATTCAGTACATTCAGTGCCATGGAGATTACATGCTGTGATCAAGGCTAAATGAACTCCTAAAAATATTAGTGTGTGAACTTTTTTTTGGCCGGACAGTGTATAATTAGTTTACATCCCAAAATTTTCATAGAGAACTAAATCATTTTGCAAAACTATCAGTTAACCATAGCAACCACTGACAATAACACCTAACCCTTTGCTGTCTTTCACATCCAAACCTGTCTTTAAACAGAGAAGAGATAAAAAATAAAGTTGGAGATCAGATGATGTGTAATTAATCTCCCACCTTGAACAGGTCTTTGAGTTCCTCCATGGTCTGCTTACTCGCCACTTCATCATGAATCGTCTGGCCACAGTTCTTTACCACTGACTCCAGAACCTGGTAAGAATACATGTCATTAAATTCAGAACCATGACAGCCGTTTTCCTCAGTAAATTCTGATCCTAACGAACACAGCCGCTCATACCTCCAGGGCGTAGAGAGCCACGTGGGGATTTTTGTCATTTAGCTTCTTCTTGATGGCAGCGATCGCATACTTCGCCCTGAGAGAGATGAAAAAGTTCTTGGGTCTTTGACATGACTATTTGCTACAGCCTGGTCACATGGTGCCAGCGCGAAGAGGACTTACTGTGTATCTCCTTGGCGGATGAGGTCGCAGATCTGCAGGATGGATTCCCAGTCCGTCTCCAGCAGAAGCTGACTGGTGGCTTTGTCTGGAAAACAGGATGGATAATAACTGAGTAACACCATCACAGTATCTGTACAGTCTATAGAACAAACACCTGGAGTGAGCAGGATATGAGTACATGCATCAGTGGTATGAACTGGACTTAATATTTATCTGTTTCACAAGCTAAAAGAGGGGTGAACTACTGCAAGTGAAAGCAAATTGCCTTCGGGATATTTCTGGCAAAAATTCAATACAATCTCAGTATATTTTGGGGGATAAACCAAATGAGAAGATACAAGTACAAATAAAATCAAATTGGAAGAGAAAGCAGGAAAAGATTTAGAGAGACAAACAGACGGCAAGAAGGGGGGGACGAATAGACAGACAAGAAGAAAAGGAGTGGGAGGGAGAAAGAGGCAGCCACAGAGCGAGGCAGTCCGGCAGTGAGAATTGTATTTTGCTCTGGGAAACAGTTTTATCAGTATGTGATCAGGTAGAACAGTTGAAAAAAAGGCAGACGTTTATTTGATTTAGGTAGGTCCCTTCCAATTTGGCTTGAACAGATTTATTTAGGCCAAAACTACCCAATCTGAACATACAACTCTCCTCCAGTGTTGTTTTGCCACAATGCTGGCATTGACAATTAAAGGGGGGGGTGGGGGACGACTGTGCATGTTGATAATAGCTTAGTGTATGCATATATACAAAAAGCCACAAGAATTTCACATGCCCACAAATTGGTATGTATAATATACACACACACACACGATACAGTTCTGATTTAGAACCACATATGAAAGTGAGTAAAATGTGATTGCAAATGACTTGTGTTTACTTTGAGTCTCTTTCTGTCTTTCTCTCCCATCTCTCTCACTCTGTCCCCCTGTCTTTCTCACTCCCCACTCCCTCTGTCTCTCCTTCCATCTGTCTTTCTCCTTCACTCCCTCTCAGTCCTTCTGTCTCTCACTCCCTGACTGACAGTATGGAGTTATATAGCATCACACCACTCTGTCATGATTGTTTTCCTAGAACACCACAACCCTGGGTGATTTAGATCTGTGTGTTACCTGTGTACTGCTTTTCCCTACATTTGATGTTAATACACAACACTTTAACAGGCTACAAGGCAAAACTGGTTGCATCGCTAGATCGATCATATAATGCTATTCTCTTTAAAACTACTCATGAGATTTACATAAAATCCAATTGGTCCCATGACAATGAATCCTCAGGTAATAGTGACAAGCCTAATGACACATTCCTCATCCAGAAAAATGTGAGATTGTATTCTAATCATAACTCTTATTCTTTATCGACTACTGCGGCCTGTTTATATGTATATTCAATAACTGTTATCGTCATCAGGCGAGCTAACGGGACGAAAATAAATAGGACACAAAAACAAGGCCAGCTAAGTTTAGCTAGCTAGCATTGTAAACATGACCAGACTAGCATGCTATTTCGGCTAGCACAGCAGTCTTAAAAGCTCATGAAACACACGAACCAGGATTTTTTTTCTCGTTAAAGCTGCGATTTAACCTTTATATCGATAAATACATTACCATCGAGGATGTCATGGCGAATTAACGCGGTTATAGTAACACACAATAGATCGGTTGCTACTAAAACCCGTTATTTTGTTCCCCAGCCGTTTTCAGGCAAGTCCCGTATTCGGCATTCCGGTAGGCTAGGGAAAAAACGCATTTAGCGCATTTGTATTGGTTATGAGCTCTGAAACCGCGTGTCACGCAAAATCACTGACCAATACGAAAAGAGAAGGTGGGACTTGTTCAAAACAAAACGGGTAGCAAATCACTAATGCACGAGTTAACTTGGCAGCCACAGCCCCGCTAGCAAAATAGCTAGCTAGCTCGCTAACTAAGAGAACAGTGTTCCCACCAGAAACATCTTTCCTCTATGAAAAAAATTCTCAATTTTTGTATTAGAAAAACAGACAAATAAAGAAATAAACCATACCCAACAGTCTTTCAAATGTACCTCCACCTTTCCCCATGGCTGAGTGTTTGTACAGGACACCTAATGACTAGACGCTTTTATATTTTGCTCAAGCGAACACTCGTCACCTGGTCGCGATAAATCACGTGATACCAACTTCCGGATGTGGCGTCACAAGTTTACCTTCTAAATTGCACGTCGTTTTTCATTCCGATTCCCCACATTAGGCTATAAAGTAATTCATTTTATTTTATTGGGGGTCCAAGCGTCATCACGAAAGGTTTAAACAGCTACTCTATGTGACGTCATCACTTCTTTGTGACGTCTTCTCTCTGACATCTTACCATGATACTAAGAAAAGTGGTCAAGATGGATCTTCTTATAAATACTTGATAATTGAATTATGTAATATTTTATTGTCTTGCTTATGATAAATTTTAAACTGTAATATATATATATATATATATATATATATAGAGAGAGAGAGAGAGAGAGGGGGGGGGGGGTTATGTTATATTTGTGAATATTCTATATTATCATAAAAACCAGTAATTATAAAGTATATATATTAAAAAATAGTAAAGTAATTATTCGATCTATATGTATATATTAACCAAATAATTACTTTATTTAGTTTTTTTAATAATATAGAACATTCACAAATATAACACAATTCCTCTATATATAATAGGTCTACAAATAATTTACTAATGTAATTTAATTAGAAATACATAATTACTGTTTGTATGCATAGACTTACAGTATCTCATGCAGCATTTACATGTACTACATGTATTTTTTCACTTAATTTTACATACTGTATATGATTCATGTTCATTTGTTTTAGTATCCTGATATAGTTATATATACAAAAATATACGCCTGCAGTTAGACCTGTAACTGTTAGATCTGTGGGTCTAATTACTGTATTTGTTCTGATACATGTGTATTTGGAATGTTTCCGTGCACACGTATGTATAAATTCTACAGAGATACTTAAAACGCTAATTACACATGGAATGAGTTCCCGCATCCTGGTATCTTTCTGTTTGTCCAGTTTAACGCTGCACACAGAGGCATCATTAAAAGGTAATAGTAGACTATAAAACAATAAAAAAAAAACCAAGAAGTTTAAAAGTAAACAGGAGATGCTTCCATTGGAATCAGGCTTTTAGGACCACAGCAGGGAATGTTTTGGATCTAGCAACATGGCTGCACATGCATTTCCGGTGACTTCAGCCTCAGCAGCCCCATCCAATATCTAGTTACTTTTTTGATCAGTGACACAGAATCACACAGTCGGAGCAGTGGGCTGCCATGGCTGCCACACAGTGAGGCGCCCAGAGAGCAGTTGGGGGTTAGGTGCCTTGCTCAAGGGCACTTCAGCCATGAAGGTGGAGCAGCACCTTCCTTTCCTCCACCTTCATGGGTGAAGTGCCATTGAGCAAGGCACCTAACCCTCAGTTGCTCTCCAGGCACTTCAAATGTGTGTGGCAGCCCACTGCTCTGCAGCTTTATAATGGTTTGAGTAGCGGGTTTGGGACCTAAAGGTCACTGGTTTGATTCCCAAATCAGCAGGAAAAATCTGTGGCGGTGGGGGGAGTGAGCTGCACCTTACCTTCCTCCACATTCATGGCTGAAGTGCCTTTGAGCAAGGCACCTAACCCTCAGTTGCTCTCCAGGCACCCCCAGTGTGTGTGGCAGCCCATTGCTCCAAGTGTGTGTGCTCACTGTTTACGTGTGTGTGTTCACTTTGGATGGGTTAAATGCAGAGGCAATAATTTCCCTTGCAGGATTAATACAGTACAGAAAAAAACCTGAATTGAATTGATGAAAGTATAAAGAAAAGGTGTGATGGTGATAAAGAGGCTACGGCTGCCCCATGTCCTCTTTATCACCATCACACCTTTTCTTAGTTCCTTTATCAATTCAATTCAGTTTTATTTTTACAACTGACATTGTCTCAAAGCAGCTTTACATAGTAAAAAAAAAATTTGATAAAGAATTTAAAACTTTTTTCTGTAAACACTCCTCTTTACTCATTACTCCTCTTCATCACCACTCACACCCTTCATTCATCATCTTCCTCTTCATCACTCCTCTTCATCACCACTCACACTCTTCATTCATCATCTTCCTCTTCATTACTCCTCTTCCCTATCAACACTCCTCTTCATCCTCACTCTTCTTCTCCATCACCCCCTTTTCCTTTCTATTTCTCCTCTTCATTACCAGCTGCCTCATTGTCCAGCTATTAGTCTCATCAACTCAAGAATCACTGCTTGCACCTATATTATGGTGATGATTCAGTGGTTAAGACTTTAGATACTGATCACTGTTAAGCCAATGAGCAAGGCCCTCAAATACTCAGTTGTGCAAATGAGATAAAAAAAAAGAAGTCGCCAGAAGTCACTCTAGATAAGGGTGTTTGCCAAATACCATAAATGTAAATATATTCAATCTTATCCCATTTATGAAAACTCTGACATAATTATCAATAACTGTTGAAACCTTATAAAGGAAAACTCCACCCTTAAGCACTTTTAAATTTAAAATGTTTATAGTGAGATACTTGCGATGCGTTCAGTGACTCTGGTGTTAACCTGTTGGATAGTGCCTTATATAGGGGGAATGGTTCAACTGTGTTAGGAGCACTGCTTAAATAGGAGTAAAACAACCCACCAACTCAGACATTAAGGGTGAAAATTTCCTCTCCCCCTCTGTATAATGACTTCACTAGTTTTCTGGTGACGTGGTCTTGGCTTGGTGTCACCCTGAACATCCAAGGATCCTTTATTTTTCTGATACTGTCCTGTATTTTTGTTTTGTAAAATCTCCCCACCAGTTCTATTAGATCACACATGACTCACTAGCAGGCACACAAAACACTATGAGCTATTGTTTCTGTACTGGTCGTGCTCTATACAATGGCATTGTTATGCTGGTGTACAGCAGTAGCCACCCATCACTACAGTTAGATACAGTCACAGAAGGAGATGGTACGGGCTGAGTGTGTCCTCATCAGCTACCGGTTCTACACAGTGCTGAGTGTTTCTCAGTATGAATGACACCTATCTGAAGAAGGCAACATCCACAGTACCATTACATATATAACAATTATTCGCTGAAGGCCAGGTGGATGTCGCTGAATGGTCCCTGAGAGAAAACATTAAGAGAACTATTCAGCGATATCCACAGAGCCTGAGGTAAATAACTGTTTAAGTGTAAAATATGCAGGAACATTAGTAAAGCAAAATAAAATTAGATTTTTACTGTTTATTTTTAGATATTTTTTGATGAATTCAAGCATTATTCTGAGTTTCCAGAGTGGATAATCTTTCTAATAATAATTATTATTATTATTATGCTTATTATTATTATTTATACAAAATATTTTATATTGAATTTGTGGAAGCCATGAAATAATTCTTGATATTGCATCATTGCTATAGGATAACTGAATTATTACACCATTGCCATGGGATAAGTCAATGATTATTTCACGATTAGCACATGCAACATAGTAACGTAACTGTCTTCTTTGAAAATATTTTGAATGAACATTCAAATTGCTGGCCAGCGGTGGCCCGGTGTTAGGGTGCTGGCCTACTGATCCGAGGGTTCAAGCCCTGCTCTCACTGAGTTGTCACTGCTGTCCCCCTAGTGCAGCTAACTAGGTTATCAAAGGACAGCCATGTCTCTCACTGTCTGTGGTGAGAGACATGTAAAAGAACCATTGCTGACTTTCGTAAAGAGTAGGCCATTGGGTTGCCGTCAGTGTGTTTCTGGCCTGCGATGGCCTGGTGAGCTGTCCAGGGTGTACTCTTCCCTCACCCAGAGTCGGCGGAGATGGGTGCCAGTCTCCCTGCGACCCTAATTAGGATTAAGAGGCTCAGAAAATGAAACAATTGGAAAATATATTAAAACAAAAAGGTGTAGATGCAATATAGAAAAAAATCAACTGAAGATTATAGTCTGAAGACCTTAAATGTAAAGAATAATCAATGTCTGTATATTTTTGTTGTTTTTAGCAGCATGAGTACATTATTTCAGTAAAGCCTTTGTAGGATGTCTTTATTTTTTTTCGTACATGAATAAATACAGTGAGAGAGAGAGAGAGGGAGAGAGGGTTATAAGACACACAAGAGAATGAAAAACACCCTTCATCACCTCGAGTCAGGCATTAACAGTAACATTGAATAATAAAAAATACATTAACATTAACTGGAGTGTATGATGATGGGGAAAACTAACAGAGGGGATTGGTATGGGCTCGACTGCAGTCGGTGTCGCTTGTTAAACATAACCCTTGACCTGCGTGCTTCCCCCAGCCCGGCGCGGGCTGCTCTCTCCACTGCTGAAGGTAGGGGATGAGGGGATGCCTGGTGGGCTGGAGCCAGCGTAAAGCAGAGATCCGCCAATAAGCAGCAGGCCTGAGCCTCCCCAGCCCAGGTAAAGCGCAGGGCCGAGTTCACGCTTGTGTGGTGCCGCTACATACGGATTGTAGAAATCCTTGATGATAGAGTGGGCTGTCCAGCACACGGGCACAAGGTAGAGAAAACCTGCAACCGCGAAGAGTATACCAGCAATGCGAGCCAGCCGTGCCTCCAAGCTCGGCTGACCCACACACTTGGTGCACTTGATGCCCAGAATACCGAGGGTCAGCGCCATGGTGCAAAGCAGGAGGGAGAACACGGTGAGCCCACGCGCTGCCTGCATGTCACTGGGTAGGGCCAACATACTGTCGTACACCTTACACTGGATCTCGCCAGTGCTCTGCACAATGCAGTTCATCCACAGGCCCTCCCACGTGATCTGTGCCGTCACAATGTTGTTGCCAATGAAGGCTGTGACGCGCCACATGGGCAGCGCACACACCAAGAAGCCGGCCACCCAGCCAATGATGGACATGACCAATCCCATGAGCTGCATGCCTGTCGTCGCCATTCTGACTTTCCGTCTGAGGTGTGTCTGAGGTGTGTCTGAGGTGTGTCTGAGGTGTGTCTGAGGAGTTTTCCTCTTGGATTTTTTAAGACCACCAAAAAAAACTTGCTTTGGGAAAGCTTTAACTGAAACTTCTCAACATTAGAGTCCTCAGTCCTGAATGTGGGTCAAACGAACCTAAAAAAACAACAAAAACAACAGTAAAATCACTTGGTGTACTTCATTCTGGGACTCATTCCCAATATAGGCATGTATCCTTTTATTACACATATATTTAATTTATTCCTGCCTTGGGTCATTACTGTGAGTGTTGTCTTGGGTCATTACTGTGAGTGTTGTTCACAAGTAGCTGTTCACAGGACTTTGTTTTGAAAATTAATTCATTTCCCGAACCACTTAATCTTGGTTGCAAGGAGGCCGGAGTCTATCTCAGCCGACTCTGGGTGAAGGTGGGGTACAACCTGAATAGCTCACCAGTCCATTGCAGAGCCAACACACTCAACCATTCACACTCAGCCATTCACACTTACACCTAGGGGCAATTAGAAACAGCCAATGGACTGGGTGAGGAAACTGAAATACCTGGAGGAAATCCATGCAAGCCCATGCGCACAAAATCGCCCTTGTTTAAACCAGGATGCAAACCCAACACCATCTTGTGGTGAGGCAGACATGCTAACCACTACGCCACCGTGCTGCCCCATTTTGAAAATAGTGTGCATGCATGCATCATCCTGTCTGAAGAATGGCACAATGGCAAGTGGTTAGCAAGTTCTTCTCACAACGAGAAGGTCCCGGGCTCAGCCAGGGCATTTATGTGTGCATTTGCTTGCGTGGGTTTTCTCCAGGTACTCCATTTTCCTCCAACAGTCCAAAGACATGCATGTTAGGCTATTATGGTTGTGTGTTGGCACTGCAATGGATTGGCGAGTGGCTCAGGGTGTAGATCCAGCCTCCTCGTAACAAGGAAAATGAATGAATGAATGAATAAATGCTGGTTTTAACAACAGTTTGTGATGTTTAAACTAGTAAAACAAAGCAACTGAAAAAAATACATTCAAAAAGCATGAAATTTTTTTTTTTCCAGGATAGAGAACAAACTTAAATTAAATGAATACCCTATTTCAGATACACTGCAAAAAAGGACTCAACCATTCACACTCACATCCACACCTAGGGGCAATTTGAAACAGCTAATTAGCCTAACGTGCATGTCTTTGGATTGTGGGAGGAAACCGGAGTCCCCGGCAGAAACCTTTCAGACACGGGGAGAAGATAATTGAGTTAGATTATCTGCCAGTGCAGTAAGATAGTCACACATAAGTGTCATTTTTTTTACCCTACATGTTACACAACTAGCATAACAGAGAGCATGGCGTAGGATTTTCTATGTTTGATCAATTATTATTAATGTTTCCATGAGCTTTTTTTTAAACTTTGGATGTTATTTCTCTAATTAAAGAATAAATATTACACATAAAAAACATCCCCATGTTAAGTATGCAATGAATTCACTTTTTTCCAATATAACACATAATGCATCTTAAACCCAAATTATGTGGCACGCATCATCCAAGTGACCCATCATAAATATTTAGAAGTCTGGCACAAACAGTGCGCCGATGGTGGATTTCAGCAGGCGTGTTAGAGAATGAATCCTTTTCACGCTGATGGTGGGTGTCGAGCTACGCCTGGTAGGGCGAGTGGATTATCTCAGACAAACATGAGGAGTCTGAGGAACACAAGGAGCTTTCATGGTTTCGTTCAGAGTGGGCCAAGGAGAGTAGCGTCTGTTTGTGCCTCAATGTTTCCTCGCTGTTCAAGATGCCTTTTTTTCTGTTCACAAGAGCCACTCCTAAAGCCATGTACAGTGCATTCGATCTCATATTGGAGGAGAAATAAAACATGGTCTGAAGACCTTCCATGCAGTGCAGCTGTTCCCTTCCTCTCACACATGTATATACAGACTGTTAGAACATTTTGTAATCAAATTTTAGAGCTAATGATTGATTGACAGTTTGACTGGTTGACAGTTTGAGAAGAAGAACAGTAAGGCATGTTACCTGAATCTGGCTCTTCTTCTTTTCTTGTCAGGTTGAAGTTCTTCTGATGAAGGTGATGGAGGTACGATGTGACTTGCAGAGGTACGGTGTGGTTCAAGCTGCGCTGAAGTCGGAACAGTACGGAACAGAGAATGAGATGCAGAGAACGAGATAGAGGGGCTGCCCTCTGCGATGCCAACGCGGGTCTGTGGGACAGTGGGTAGAAGCACGCGCTTGTGTGTGTGTGTGTGCGCGTTCACTGCACTCCGTGTGTGTGTGTGTGTGTGTCAGTTCATGTGTCCTAGTGTGTGTCCCTCAGTGCCTGGTGGACCAACACAATGAATCGCTGTTCTGTCGCCCTCGCGGTCCTGGATCCCCTCAACCCCACCCCTCATTCTCCTCCATCTTCCTTTTCATCTCTCGCCTTCTCTGACTCCTGTTCTTACGCCTTTTTTTCTTTCGCCTTCACTTCACTACTTTTCTCTGTTTGAACTCAAAGTCAGGACAGTTAACATTCCTAAAATGCTTCTTCTGAATGATCGGCGTCTTTTGCTTGTTTGGAATTAATTATCTTCACTAATTCTGCACTTTTAAGAAATAAAACATTTAGCATTGTACTGAGAATTACCACTGAGGCACTCATAGAGCATGGACAATGTGTCAGATAGGCCCTGCATGGGTATTGGATTTAATTATCCATGTGCTCAGCATAAGAAAATCGTGTGTTTATAAGATTTAACAGATGGCTTGGGTTTGACATCTCAAGGTCACTCAAGGTCAAAAGGTAACTGTCATTTGAAAGTACATGTGGTTTCCTATTAGTGTAACAGCTTGTCTATTAGCACTTGTTTCAAACTTTTGACCTTGCTCTGACCTTGACATTCCAAAAGCAAACCATCTCTGGGACTCAGGTAGGGTAGTACCCCCTCCAAGTTTGGTGAAAATCTGGACACGGGTTTGATCATGATTTGGTTCAGGGCCAAATGGACAAAAAAACAAAAACAACCCCCCCCAAAAAAGACAGACATTACAATACCTCCATCAAAACAGTATTTTAGTTACAACTATAGATTTTCCTCAATACCCAAAATATCCAAGAGATTCTTTTCCCTCTCACACCACAGCAATTCAATCATTAGTGATTACCAATTTTATTTATTAATAAATGACACATGGTACTTTTTACCCAATTATAGTTCTTGGTTTCACTTATTATAGCAGCTATAAACATCCTTTCCCTCTCTGTTATTCCTGTATTTTCTAAGTTAAATAAACAAATAAAAATGATTGCCATGCTACTCAGAAACCACAAAGTCTTGAAGATAGTGGAAAAGTTACAGCTTTACAACTGAGTGCTATAAAGTATTGGAATTATCGACAATTACACATTGTTTTCATTTATGTGACTCATCCGCCATACAATTTACTCTCTATGTATTAGAAAAAGTACATTAATACAAACCTTTTTTCCTTTTTTAAACATCTTTTTCCCTCCTCTATGCCAGGCCAATATTGAATGTTAAGCTCATAGGAATAAGGTTCTTGCCCAGGGGCAACAAGGGAAGCTGGATGGTGCAGTAACCCAAAACTATAACCCATCAATTCATCAGTACCACATATTAATATGAACATGATCGAATTATAGTAGGTGCTAATACCAAAACTACTAAAACCATTCCAACCAGTCAGAATCAAACAAGACGTAAACATGCTCACAACAAGATAGGTCTGTTAAATCATACCATGTATTTATTTAAAAAAATACCACTGATTGAATTACAACCATTTATAATAAATAAATCTCATCAGATCTGATTGTCTTTTATGTCAGTCAGAATTCTTTAATTTAAATCTTCAGAACATAAAGATCAGAAAGAAAAAAAACAATTGCTGGTTTAAATGGTGAAGGAGTTGCTGATGATGATGAGCGGCGCAGCGTTTTTGCCTCCGTGCAGTCGTCCAGGGTTAAATATAGCATGAAGTCTTTCAGTAAACGTGTCTATAAATGTGTGGATATGAATTCCTGAGACGGGACAGTAAAAGGACACACGTCCGCCATGGTAGTCCAGAAAAATGGCCACCTTTTTGGGTGTGAAACTAAGAGCCAGAGCAGTTGGTGGCTGCGTATTGGCCGTGTACTGATTTCCGTTCCTCAGGCTGATTGTCCAGAAGCCGTTTCCAGGATGGACTGTAAATTTCCCCTTCCTGTTAACCGAGTGCTTGGCCACGCCGAGGTCCCAGTCCGTCTTGTCTCCTAAGTTCACTTCCCAGTAGTGTCGACCCGAGAGAAAGGATTCCTTGGACATCACATTGGTCACACGGTCAAACCGTTTGGGATTTTCAGAGACCTCCTGCTCCTTTGTAGTGTGTCTGACCTGCTTCTTGTCATCCGTAATAGAAAGGAGGCTATGAGCCGTGCGAGGGTGCAGTTGGAGCTCCACTGTGAGAAAGAGACACAGTCAGCTCTGCAGTGTACCCATTACACTTTAATTTAAGACAAGGTTATGAGACACAAACATACCTGTGTATTGCCGCAGCCTCTTCAGTTCTGTGAAATAAAACACCACATTCAGGTTAAACTAGTTTTCAATATTCCCTTTTTATTATTCCTTCTTAATCACCCGGTGTATATATCTGCATCCACAGACAAGTCTGTAGATGGGAAAAAAAAACTCAACCCATCTCTCATTCCATAAATATCTTTACAGGAAAAATTTTGCATTATATTAAAATGTATATCTGTAACAAAATAATAATAATAATAATAATAATAATAATAATTATTATTATTATTATTTATTGTTATTATTAATAATGATGATAATAATAACAATAACAATAATAATAATAATAATAAAACTCTGCTTTATGATTTTAACATTAATAACCTCAAAAGTTCCTAATAAATGTACTATAAAAATCAAGAGTGGTTTATATACCTGTGTATAACACTTGGTCATTTATTGCATAATACTGACATACTGACTAATAAGACATAATTTTCTTAAGTGTCTTGTGTTTTATGTACTAAAACGCCTTTATCTGTTATTTATATATGTGTATATGTGTGTGTGTGTGTGTGTGTGTGTGTGTGTGTGTGTGTGTGTGTGTGTGTGTGTGTGTGTGTGT
>JAOUQZ010000028.1:2286485-2312937 GCA_028564935.1 Neosilurus hyrtlii
AAGATCAGATAAATATGAAATCTATATAAAGGCAAAAGGATAGAAATAGGAAAATATAGAGAATAAAATAAAATAAATAAAATAAAAATATAATAAAATATACATCTGAGAAAAATATCGGACACAATATACAAATATATATATGCACATGGGTATATATATATATATATATATATATATATATATATATGGAATGCAAATGTAATATAGAAAGTGATTATTTTATTGCAGTGCGACTTTACTAGCAAAGTTAAAGTTAGTAAAGTGACTATGTGCAAAAAGTGGTAAAAGTGGCAAAAAGTGTCTCTTTTACTCAGTCAGTAAAGTGTCTGAAGTTCGTAGAGTGGCAAAGTGTCTCTGTGCAATATATATATCATAATACAATACAAATATAAATATACAAATATATCAAATTCAATCAAATACTGACATTAAGAGGAGTTAATTCAGTGTTAAGTGATATTCAATCATTACCACTGTTATTCAGCCATAATGGCTGAATTTTAAATAATATTCATTAAATTAGTATCATTTTAATGGGGCTGTATGGTGGTGTAGTGGTTAGCATGTGCATCTCTCAGCAAGGGCTCAACTGCCAGGCTTGGGTGTTTCTCTGCGAAGTTTGCATGTTCTTGCTGTGCTTGCATGGATTTCCTCTGGGTACTCCGGTTTCTTTCCACAGTCCAAAGACATGCATATTAGGCTCACTGGATGTGAGTGTGAGTGTAAATCGTTGGGTGTGTGTTTACCCAGTGATGCTCTGGCGAGCTGTTCAGGGTTCACCCCGCCTTCGCCCAGTGTTGGCTGAGATAGCACCAGCCTCCCCGGCACCCCAGTAGGATTAAGCGGTTCAGCAAATGAGTGAGAATAAGTGTGAGATCAGCCATTCATTCTGTGCAAGCCTCTAAACTTGTCAGATGAGTCAAAGCTTTCCAAATGTTATATAATCACAGCAGAACAAGTTTCAATACAAATTAGTGAACTTCATAATATAATTTAAGAACAACAACAACAAAAACCTGCCTTAATATGTAACATATTTACATGGTTTTAGTATCATTAGAAATTTTTTTTTTTAGTTTTAGTTTTTTTTCCATCTGTTATTTATTTTGAAATTGTCTTAGTTTCATTTTTTTGTCCACATACGTACATTTTGTCAGTACTGCAATACTACACTGACGTTTTGTTTAATATTTAATAAACATATGAACATAAATATAATACATTCTGGTGCGTTTTGTTATGAACTGTACACTTGAGATCAACACCATGACAGAGTAAAACTCAAGTCGCCAACAGAAGACTTTTATTTTGAAAACGTGAATCCATTTCGGCCATTTTGAACTCCACACTTGAGGCCGGGGTGAATCCCAAACGCACGCGCTCTCCCGCTAGGTAGGGTGTAACAGTTTACTAATTCGTACCCTCAGTAGGGCACTTGTATCGAGGTGCATTTAGGATGTACGCCCGTCTCAAAAACAAAACAATGTGTAATTTTATGATGTTAACATGTAAATGTCTGACATGTATGACCGTAATAACGTGAGAACAGTTCGTAAAAGTTTACCTCAGGCGTCAACCTGCCGAACAAATCGTCCATCCTCTTTTATCAAACACTTAAACGTCCTGCACACGCAGTTGTAGCCAACTTCAGTCACGTTCTAACACCAACAAGGTCGTTTCATGTCGCCCTTCGTTCCCTCGTGAAGCGGCGGTGGCGTGTTAATGATTATACGCGTCCTTATCAGGCTCCACTCACCTCTATCACACACACACACACACGCACGCGCGCGCGCACACCTTCACCTTTCCTCAGCTCGCCTTAGGTAAGTTCCCTGCAACGCACGCGCGTCTCCATATGCCTCCCTCCCTCTGTGTGGGACTTTTATGAATGTGCTGTTTGTTACCGTGCGGCTCGGCTCGGCTCGGCTGTGCGCCATTCGGAGACTGACTGAGGGACTGCGTGTGTGTGTGTGTTTGTGCTCGGTAGGATGCGCTATGCCGTGTCTCTCGGCTCTCTCGGCCTGCTCCGGCTGCTCGGCGCGCCCTGGTCCTGGAGTGTCGCCGCGGGACTCGGCCTGTACCTGGGCTCCGGCGGCTGGAGATACCTGTACGTGGCCGCGCGCACCGTCAGGAGGGACCTCCAGTGAGTAGTGCACGAGCGCACCATGATCAGAAAACTCGTCCTCGAGACTTTTCACACCGACAGCAGTCATGTGACCGTCTTTAGAACGCTGCTGCTCTTAGAACAGAAGGGAGATGAAGGAACTTTTCCCATCATGCTCGAGTTGTAATCATGAAACAAGACAGACGAGTTCTATTTGTTTGATCTTTAGGATTGTTTGAAGTTGAAGGTGAAAAGTGTATATTGTTAATCACTTCTTAGAGGTAAACAGGGTTGTTTTGGGGTTGTTTTTTGGTTGTTGTTGTTGTTGTTGTTGTTTATTTTGTTTTTTTTTTTTCATTACATGTGTACCACTTGTGTATGCAGACAGAATAAATCAGTGTTGAGATCTCAGGAACTGTGTATAAAGGAATAGTTTTATAACTCACTGGTATTAGTGTAAACATCCCCATGATCCCCATTATAGCAAAGTCAAGTGATAATAAACCATCACACCGACTGAGGTGAAGTGTGATATGAGAACCATACAGAAGGCCGAGGTCGATATCATCTCAAAATTAAAAAAAAATCAAATTTATTTGTCACATACCAAAATTATACACATTTTTTAATATGTTGTGAGATGCTTAGCATGACTGTCCTAAAATGTGAAGAATAAGCCATCAAAATTACAAGAAGAAAAATAACAGTGACTATAACTAAAACTATTTAAAGGACTTTATAGTTAAAGGACAATATAAATACAAAATGCTAAATAGAAAATAAATGATATAAAATAAAATATAGGATACAAAAATATGTAAATGCATGAGATCTGAATAACTCTCCATATCATACAAAACATTAACTCTCATTTTTTTTATTGTTCACTTTAAAATATTTGCTGAGGATCAGTCAGCGCTGCTCAGTGATTATTCACTAGGAACGGACAACACTTGTCATTGATTGGTCTTTGGGAACAAAAAATACAAGTTAGTGATGGATGGTTCAGAACAAACAGTACTAGTCAGTGGTTGGTTTGTTGGAACATAAGGATTCTGGTCTGTGGTTGGCTGACCGGGAACAAACAGTACTGGTCACTGATTGGTTCTCGGAAATGAACAATGTTTTTTTCTCATCATCTTTATTGGACATAGTTGGTTGTTGGGAACCAAATGCTGGCCAGTGATTTGGTGGATGGGGAACAAACAATGCTGGTCAATGATTGGTAGTTGGGGAGCAAACACTGGTGGTCAGTAATTGGTGGTTGGGGAACAAACAACATTGGATATTGATTGGTACTAGTGAATAAACAATGTTTTTATTAGCTTTATTGGACATGGTGATTAGTGATTGGTTGTTGGGAACCAAATGCTGGCCAGTGATTTGGTGGTTGGGGAACAAACAATGCTGGTCAGTGATTGGGGAACAAACAATGCTGATCTATGATTGGTGGTTGGGGCACAAACAGTATTGGACGCTGATTGGATTTAGTGAATAAACAGTTATTTTTATTAGCTTAATTGGACATGGTAATTAGTTTTTGGCAGCAATCACTGCTCAGTGATTGGTGGCTTGGAACAAATAATACTGATCAATGATTGGTTCTAGGTAATAAATAATATTTTGTTATCAGTTTTATTGGACATAGTGATTAGTGGTTAGTTGTTGGGAGCAAAATAATGGTCAGTGATTGGTTGTTGGCAAGACATTTTTAAGTTATTTGTTAGCTTGCTCTGTTTGTTCAGACACGAACATACTATAATGTGTAGCAAGCATGCTAAATGTTCATGCCTCGACTTGCCTTTGTATCTTTGAGACTTTCCTGTGTATCTTGATTGTTGCTCCTCAAATAAGTCATGAAGCTTCTTCAGCACAAATCCAATCAACATTAACTTGTTGTTAATATCAGTGACATTTCTCAGATGCTATCAGTCTTTCATTTCTAAAATATTTCATAAGTCATATTTGTGTGCAACCACGTGGTGAGCGGTATTATAAAACCTATAATCTCACTTTATAACATCATACTATATGTGATGGAGTGGTTCATAGATTCCCAGGTTTGCGTAATAATCCATAGTAAGGATATTTGGCCAACGCTGCAAGTGCATTTGCACCTGTTTTGTGAGTCTTCAGTCATTTTATTCTGTCCTGATGTTGGCAGGTTTTAGATGAGCACGACACCTAGGACATCTTTTTTTTATTTTCTTTTTTTTTTTCCTCTTAATGGTTATGAACCTCAACTCAACAACAGAAAACATTGATGGGGTTTTTGTCTCCACATCCAGACAACCAATGGACGCTTTTTTCTATAACGTGTAATACTGATGTAATTAGGTCTAACTTTTTTAAAGAGAGTGAATAATAATTACTTTAAATATTACTGTAGCTTTTTGCTTAATAATTACTTCCTCGCTGGTGTATTCATCACTCACAGCATGTTTGCCTCATGTGATTTAGTTTATTTATAGTAAGTGGACCTTCTCTAAAGTTCTTAAGGCTTTATAAAGCATTATTTCCACAGTGAGCTGTAGATCCTTTATATCTGACACTTGGGTGGTAATCTCGCTCATCCTGTGGCACTGTGCTGCTTCATTTGTGGTTTGCATTCATTCACTTGCACTGTTTGTATAGTGGTGCACAGGATGAGAGTGTGTGTTTGCGTGTTTGCGTTCCTGTCTGATCTTGCCCGGTTCCAACTCTACTGATCCCGTTTCCCCTTCAATGGAGTGTGGGATTTACAGAACTAAATAATCCAGACTTTAGGAATTCTTTCAGATTCACAGCAGTTTTTTTCAGTTTGAATCGAACTTTGGTGTGTTCATGGGAAATGGTTCGAGAACATCTGACCTGCTCTGTGGTGATCCTGATCCACTTTCTGGCATTTCTCCTTGAAGACAGCACCATCTCTGGAACTCTTCCCACCACCTGCACCCCCGTTAATCATATCATCGCACCATACATAATTGATCAGTCCTTTTCTAACCTGCCACGTTTGCCAATCATGAGCTCAGATTTAGCGTTTTGGATTTTGATGAGGTCCTTTTTTCCTTTCAGAAGCTCTAAGATGTCCTGAGATGTCCCTGGAGTTTTACCCCAGCCATAATAATATAATTTTATATCCCTTTTAAACACACAGTATTATTTCTATCATCTATAATAAGATCTCGGCCAACCCTGGTGTCCTTGTTTAACATTATGAAGGCGTAGTGAGAGGAAGAAGGGAAAAAAAAAATCCAGTGTGCCACTCCACTATGTATTTCTGGAATGTTCACCAGAACATGATGAGAGGTCGTAGTGTAACAGTGGATCCATACATACAAGTCAGGTTTGACTTTTTGCATTCAAATGAAGCTAAAACATCCTTTTCATCACTAATATATTAAAGAGTTATTCCACGAACCGGTTAGCTGGTGAGGCACAAAGCTGGCTGTCGGAATGTACAGCAAGAGTGTGTGGATTTATTCTAATCAAACCCACGGCAATGTGACATATAGCATTTGTATTATTTTATACAAATTCTGGAAGACTTTAAGTGAATGCATACATTCGTAGCATTCATAGCATACCCACATACATTCCCACTTGCCACCCACTGCACTACCTCTGATGGCGACACAGAGGTCTGGAGGTCTGTTCGTCACAGCATGTTTTTGTCATCAAAAACATTCATTTCAAATGTTGTTGCTTTCCAAGCAATAAGTTGATCATGAGCGGAAGAGTCGGACAGCACAAATCGTGGCACACAGGCTTAGCACTAATCGTGACATTTTTTTTTCTGTAGTGATGTCGTTATTCATGGTAGGTGGAGATTTCCTAGAAGTAGATTGGCCAATCAGAATGCACGATTGGTCATATCTAATGCATATGGATGGAATAAATCTGTACATATGGTATATGTAATCTTCAATCTAGCTTGGATGGTTCCCTGATACTAGGTAGTAACTTCACACGGAGGGTGTTGCACAGTGCTAGGATAATAGTTATTGTGACAATTTTCTACATGGCGTACAATAAAATCCTGCCTGTAAATTAAGGCATACTTCAGATATCACTTTGGCTTCCTGTCTGTTTGTTAACAGAATTATTTATTTGGTGCCCACATACACTGAGATAATAAATTCAGGGATGTTACAGTCTGGTGTTTCATTGTCTTTCTTTTTTTCCTGCTCCAGTGGTGTGCTGGTGCTCCTGAAGGTGAAGCTGGCGATGTGGCGTCACATGCGTAATGGCAGCACCATCCCTTCTATTTTCGCCCAGACAGTGGCTCAGCACACAGACAAACCTGCTCTGGTGTACGAGGCCACCGGGGAAACGTGGACCTTCACTGAACTCGACCGGATCTGTAATGCCGTGGCTCAGTGGGCTCTGAGTCAGGGTTGGGGCTCGGGGGACGTGGTGGCTCTGTTGATGGAGAGCAGACCTCTGCAGGTGGCGCTATGGCTCGGCCTGGCTAAAGTCGGCATCGAATCTGCCCTCATCAACTTCAACCTGCGGCGAGACTCCCTCATGCACTGCCTAAACGTGTCAGGAGCACAGGCGCTCGTATTTGGAGCAGAGCTTGCAGATGGTAAGGCTTTTGTTTAACTCCGCAGCTTTATTTTTCAGACAATAGCAGTTTTGTTAATTCTGCTAAAAGATGAGCAATAACTGAAGCGCCTTAAGAGTTTTCATAATTATTTTTTAGATTTTCTTATTTTTATCCACACAAGATGTTATTCTTGTGATTCCAAAAGACATGGCTACATGGATTAGAACCAGCAGTGTAAAAGTTCCTAATATGGCTTTTGGCAATGAATAAAATAATAATAAAAAGAATAATTTTTTTAGAAATTAATTTTTAAATACAAAACATACGTTTATTTTGTACAGAGATCTCATAGGGAATCAGTTACTATCTCAGTACTCCACAAATACACATCAAAGATGAGTGTTTGTATGTGAATAAGATAAAACTAATAAAATGATTTTTAATCGTGAGATAGCGGACGAATCACATAATCTTAGTCCCGTGTAGTATATACCAACAATGTTTACACGAGATCGAGATCGTTTACACGAGATATACCCACGTAGCATTTGCTGTATAAGCTCGTGTTTATATTGTTACTGTAGAAACATGAATATATTATAATAAGTGAATGATATGAAGCTGCGCTTGTTGAAGTGTATTATAAACTGGAATGGTGGTTGGTCGGTTTGTACTTAATATGGAAATACGACATGGAGCCGCCATATTGGAAACAGGAACATGGGGGTTAGAATTTAAGTCAGTGATGGGAGACCGCGGCTGTCATACTGAAAGAAAAGCGAAAGGAAAAGAGTATTACACCATAAATTGCAATAATTACCAGAACGTAGAATCCAGAAGAGCTGGAATAACATTCCACAAGTGAGTTTTAACCTATAAATAGCTAGATATAGACTAAGCCTAGGCCGAATTTTATGAATAACTGTTATAGTTTGTCTGACTGTCTAGACAGCGAGGCACGTAATCGCGAGTTTTTCATCCAGTCACCGTTCCAGTTTATAATGCAGTTCAGTGGCTGCGATACTGTATGAGCTACTGCTGAACAAACACAATCGAGAATTCTGCAGCACTGTGGAATAAATGCGTTATTACGGATGTTAATGTGTACATTAAAGATGTGTGGATTTTCCAGTATATTAGTTTAGCATGACTACTGTTTAAACTTTTCAGACTTCATTTTACTTATTTGTTACAACATGCAGATTATTTTATTTTATAGCTTTTAATGACTTCTGCTTCCCTGTCATGTCTCTTTGTAGCTGTTTCAGAGGTGAGCTCTTCTCTGAGTGACTCCATGGCTCTCTTCTGCACCGGAGACCTGAGTCCTGATCACATGACCTCCCTTAAAGCTCAGCCATTCGACTCGATGCTGGCGTCTGCACCACGCCATCCTCCCTCCTGCACCCCATCCAAGGGCTTCAGCGGTGAGTGGCGACGCCTTTACGGCTTCCTCCAAGTGTTTCTAAAGGTCTCCGTAGCAAGATCCCTCCAGCAACATTCCTGTGATGGAGTCAGAGTGTTACAACAGTACAGTTGGTCGTAATTTACAAGCTGTTATTTTCACCATTGCTGTGTAGTAGTATTGGCAGGGTAAGGGTCAGTGCTTATTTAAAATGTATCATCCATGCTGGTGTGGAGATGAATTAATCAGGTGGATAATTGTTTTCAGATACATACACTACATGGACAAAAGTTTATGGACACTTGACCATCAGACCCATATGTAGCTTCTTCCCAAAATGGAACTGTGCAGAAAGTCTTCGTCTGCTGGTGGGTTACAGTTTCCCTTCACTAGAATTGAGAGACTCGAATCTGTGAAGACATGCCTTGCCAAGGTTGGAGTGGGACAACGAGTGCACATCGCACTGACCTCAACCCCACTGAGCATGTTGGATGAACGCAAACGCCAGATGATCTTAAGGATGAATGATCACAAATCCCCACAGCCTTCTTAGAAGAGAGATTTTTTTTAATAGCAGCAAAGAGGAATGGAACCAGGAGTCCAACCATCAATAAACAGAAGAGGGTTTTGGTCAAGTGTAAAGCAACTTTTGTCCATATAGTGTACATGGATAGACAGATGGACAGAGAGGGTCTGCATGTGAGTGTGTATGCCACTGATGCTCAAAAAGAAGCATTCAGAAGTTTATTAATAGTAACAAAAATATTACTGTTTTTTGTAGTTAGTGTAATATATGTAAATTATATTTGATTTGTGTTTTAGTTAATATTTATTTAATATATTTATTTATAAATGATGAAACTGAGTGTTGTGTGCAGATTGCAGTATTGTAGTGAAAATTTTATCTATTTATGTATCTATTCAGTTATTTATTTTATCTTTATTTCTTTTAACTTTGTTTCTTTTTGGCTTAAAAATATGAATTTTGTTTGTCACCACATTTGTGTAGGTTATCAGTTCTGCATGAAGATTAGTTATAAAAAAGCCCACGGTGAAAGACGGTGATTTGTAGCGTACTGTTCACTGAAAAGTAAACCTCTCTCCTGATTAGCTTCATTCATGTTCACATTGGCTTTCGGCCACGAGGCCCTGTCGGTCTTTATCGCGTATTTCCGCTTTTTTAGGTGGGAGAAACAAAACATTCCCAAGACTCTAGGATGGGAAAGTGTTTTCAGTCCTGTATCCTAGGGTCAAAGTTCCTCCTTTAATTGAAAAAAAAAATTCTCTCTCTCGCTCTCTCTCTCATGTGTGTGTGTGTGTGTGTGTGTTTATACACACACTATCTATACAGTGACTTGCAAAAGTATTCACCCCTTTGGCTTTTTACCTATTTTGTTACTTGTAATTTTATTGTTTTCAATCTGAATTTTATGTGGTGGATCTGCACAAAATAGTCTAAGCTGGTGAAGTGAAATGAGAAACAGGCTTGTCGGGATGAAGAAGTAGTCTTTATTTTTTTCTCACATACCATATATTTTGCTCTAAGCAAGAGGCATCACGCCAAACAACTCCGGGACAAAGTTGTTGAGAAGTACAAGTCAGGATTGGGTTATAAAAAAAATCCAAATCTTTGATGAAAGGAAAGAACATGGTACCACAACAAACCTGCCAAGAGAGGGCCACCCACCAAAACTCACAGATCAGGCAAGGAGGGCATTAATCAGAGTGGCAGCACATAGACCAAAGCTAACCCTGAAGGAGCTGCAGAGTTCCACAGCAGAGACCGGTGTATCTGTGCATGGAACCACAATAAGCCGTACACTTCATATAGCTGGGCTTTATGGAAGAGTGGCCAGAAAAAAAGCCATTACTTAGTATTAAAAATAAGAATGTACGTTTTGACTTTGCCAAAAGGCATGTGGGTGCTCTGGGCAGATGAAACACTTAGTCTGGTGCAAACCCAACACATCCCATCACCCCAAGAACACCACCCCCACAGTGAAACATGGTGGTGGCAGCATCATGCTGTGGGGATGTTTTTCAGCAGCAGGGACGGGGAAACTGATCCGAGTTGAGGGAAAGATGGATGGTGCTAAATATAGGAATCAAAACCTGTTTGTCTGCTTGTGATTTGAGACTGGGACGGAGGATCACCTTCCAGCAGGACAATGACCCAAAGTCTACTGCAAAAGCAACACTCGAGTGGTTTAAGGGGAAACATTTTAATATGCTGGAATGGCCTAGTCAAAGCCCAGACCTCAATCCAGTTGAGCTGATTCTAAAATTCATAGAAATTCACCAAAGTGTCGTCTTTCATACGCAATAGGGATTTGAATTTTTCAAGGAATAACAGCACGTTTTTGAACTTTTAACGAGTTTTAAAAGATGCCGTGATGGAGCAAGTGTGACTGTTATGCTTTAAAATTGTTGAAAATAAACCATAAAAATTTTACATTCACGTGTAGTATATACTAAAACACTTATTCACATGAGACACAGTGGACATCGCTGAATAGTTCCTCAGACAGAATCTGACCAGACAGTGAGGCTAAAGATGATTTGTTGTTTGGGAGAATTTGAGTGTGTATAAGTAAGTAATAAATAAAAATGGTCGACACATGGGAACATCGGGGTTTACGGACACTTGTACTCTTGCTACTTTGTTTCTGTCTACAGACCGTTTGTTCTACATTTACACCTCTGGTACCACCGGACTTCCCAAAGCTGCTATCGTGGTGCACAGTCGGTAGGTCAAGCTCTGATTGCCACCTTTCCACATTTAACTTCAAACCCAAATAGTTTGTTTTTTCTTTTTTATTTACACCTTATACTTTACTTATTTTCTCATAAAGATATTATAGAATGGCTGCTTTTGGGTATCATGCTTTTGGAATGAAGCCACATGACATCCTGTATGACTGCTTACCTCTTTACCATTCTGCAGGTAAGTAGTCCGTTATTGTCACAAGAAATGAATAATAATAAATCAAACTGATGTCATCAGATCCTGTGTGCGGGAAGCATTATACTTTCAGATAACTGTAAACTGTAACAAGAGGACCAAACTGTTCACTTTTTATTTGTATATTCCATGGAAAGGGTTTATTTTATTTATTTATTATTTTTTTTTAAAGATATTTAGAGTGTTTATAGTCTATACTATAAATGGAAAGTTGGCGGAAAAGGCAGACGCATCAGGGTGTTCATGGAACTGAAACTGATGTGTTCATGCACTGCAGCATCCCTTTATTATTCTGTCACATGGAATAACTGTAACTCAGGATTAAACCCTGAATCAGCAGTGTAATAAAGGTACAGTTACTAGGCTGACCTATTGCAGAGGTCTCACCCTGAAATTTCATTTTATGGCTGCACTGAACCTCAACATACTGTCTCATAATCATCAACATTTTTGGAAAACCAAAAGATTAAACAGACGAGCTGGAAAATTCTTACAGGGTCTATTTAATCCTGTGTTTTTTATTTGTGTAGTGCGTTTTACAGTTGACACTTTCATAAAGCAGCTTTACACAGTAAAACAAATTTGGTGAAGAATTTAAACTTATGATTTGAAGCATTTCTCTATAAACCCTATACATCCCTAATTAGCAAGCCTGAGGCGACAGTGGTAAGGAAAATTCCCTCAGACGTCACAAAAAAGAAACCTTAAGAGGAACCAGACTCAAAAGGGAAACCCAGCCTCATTTGGGTGAAACCAGACAAAAATACAAACCATATAGCCAAAACTTCTCTATAGTTTAACATGAAGTTTTGTTGGTTATTTTAGATCACCAGTTGGTTCATTTATATCACCAGTAGTAAAAGGTCATCTTCAGAGTTTCTGCGTGTATATTTAGGTCTATATGGAAAATCATCAGCAGGAGCGAGGGGCTTCTAAGATGACAACTCCAACCAGTAGCAGCACATCAGGATGAAAAACAAAACAAAAAAATTATTGTTTGCATTAAAAACTAGTAACATTATTAAAAATTCAATGAAATTCATGATAATATTAATGACCTTAACCCCATGAAGTGTAAAAAACAAAAAATTTTATTAATCTACTTAATTCATTCATTCATCTTCTGAAGCGCTTAATCCTAATCAGGGTCGCGGGGAGGCTGGCGCCCATCTCAGCCAACTCTGGGCGAGGGCAGAGTACACCCTGGACAGCTCGCCAAGCCATTGCAGGATCTATTTAATTTTAAGTATAAAAATAATCCTTTACACTTTATAAAAAAACATACTTATAACTTATTAAACTTATTTAATTAAGCTGTTGAAATAATAGCCTGTTAAACTTTAGGATAAACGGCTAATTAATTACAAATTTAAACATTTTAAATAACAACCCGATAAACCTTAGTGTAAACTTGCATATTATACTTAAAGTAAAATTTAATTAAATCAATAAAATGTTTTTAGACTAATAACATTAAAATCTATTGAAAATTTGTAAAAAAAAAAATACCCATATGAAGTTCAAAAGTTTAAAAGATCTTATTTTTAAGTTATTATTTATTTGTTTTTTTTTTTTTGTTTGTTTTTTAGAAAAACCTGTATGTTGTATAATGTAATTCTGATGATGCACCTATTCTCAGGTAATATAATTGGTGTCGGTCAGTGTTTAATCAACGGACTCACCGTGGTGGTGAAGAAAAAGTTTTCAGCCAGCCGTTTCTGGGAAGACTGCATCAAATACAACTGTACTGTAAGTCAGTGATTTTATCACATTTTATTAATGTGACACTCATAGCTACATTTAGCTTCTTCCTGCTCCCGAATCAACTTATTACTTAACACCAAGCTGGTTAGCTCAGGTCAGTTCTTCAGTGAACTGATACTTTCTCTCCATAAACGTGCCACACAAAGCCCATGTCCCCACCTCCTACTCAGTTTGACTGGCACATCAGAAGACCAGCCATAACTTGATGACAAACATCTCACAATGTGTGTTTGAGCTTTTCCAAAAAGCTCATTATATATTAAAAGTTATTTTCCTGCTGAAACTTATTGCATGTGTATGCATACATGCAAAGAGCCAATCAGATTGCAGCCTTTAAGATCCTGAATGTCATGGCCAGAAAAAAAGGATCAGCCATTCTGCTGCTTTTCAGTTCTGTTCGTTCTGCTCTTTCTTCCTGATTTATTGATAAGTATTATTTTTTTCATAAATGCTGTTTATTTAAAAAAAAAAAAAAAAACAATAAAACCTGGATAATTTGTTCATCTGGATTTGTTCATTTTGCTGCTTTTTCTCAAAGTAATTTCTTATCTTGGTAACAAAACAGTCATGCCACTCAGCAGTTTAGTTTTAGACTGCGGATCACTGAGGCTGGTGACTTTCTTGCCCTTTGTGTCTTTTATTCTGGCTGAACCTTATGCTGTATTTGACATCGTGAATCATGGCGTTCTTGTGTTTCCTTTTCTTTCCACTGGGATTTCTGACACTGCTCACACTTTCACCTACATCTACTTCTGTCTCTCCAGCAAATTTCATTTCATCAGTTGTTCATTGTAAATCTTTTACGGATCCTATTACACAAGGAGTTCTTCGAGGTTTGGTCACTGGCCCTGATTTTTTCCTTCATGTCCTATTCTTTATCTTGGTTAAGACTTAATTCATAGCTTCTGATGCAGACGACTTTGAGCTTTGTGCCTCCTTCATCAACGCATATGTGTATTTGTGGTTTATGGATAGGCTTGGTCACTGTTAAGTCTGAACAATGCTGAAATCCTGAAGGGTGTTTTCAAGTTTTTCACTCATTTTACACTTTTATTCTTGGATTAAAAACAATACTGTACTAACATATATGTATAAGGAACCGTTGTACTACTACTACTAAATGTAGTACAAAGTGTAGTAAGAGTATTAACAGTACATTTTAAAGTTTATATTTGTTATAAATAAAAATTATATTAAAACCATTATTACATTAATGTTGATAATAGATGTAGTAGCAGTAGTAATAAATAATTTATTGTTGTTATTTATTATAAATTAATAACAATAAAAGTAATATAAGTATAAAATTAAGTTTATTATAAAATTAAGTACTAGATATTGATATAAGTAGTAGTAGTAGTAGTACTGCCTGTAATAGTAACACAGAAAAGGGAGAAGTGGCAATAGTGTCAGTAGATTGTGGCAGTGTTGGCTTAGTGGTTAAGGCGATGGGTTACTGATCCAAAGGTCAGCGGTTCAATCAAATCCCCACTATCACCACTGTTAGGCCCTTGTCCCTGAATTGCTCAGTTGTATAAAAATAATAATGAAAAGTCGCTCTGGATAAGAGCTTCTGCAAAATGCTGTTAAAAGTAGTACCAATAACTGTAGTAGTACTAGCAGTACTAAGGGTATTAGCAGTAGTATAAGAAACCAAAGGCAGAAGTAACTATAGTATATTGTACAATAGTAGAAGTAGTTATAAAAGGAGTAACTGCATTAATAACACTACTAGCAATAGTAGTTGTAGACTATAGAAGGTAGCAGTAGTACTTAGATAATCACTAATAGTATTAATCATTATAAATAACTAATTAACATATACAGTTAAGTGTAAATAGTAGACGCAGCAGTAATAGTAGTTATAGTAGTGAAAGTAGAAGTAACAGTAATGCTAATAGTAGAAATAGTAATAATAAGAGCCCTTTTGTACAGCTTCATTCTCCGGCACATGTGAGCTGCTTTTTGGAGTTTTATGGTTCAGACTGAGTGAAATTGCTTTACTTGATGTTCTCATGTTCCTCCAGGTGGTGCAGTACATTGGCGAGATCTGTCGCTACCTTCTGTCTCAGCCGCTGCGCCCGTCAGAACGTATGCACCATGTGCGCCTGGCTGTCGGTAATGGGCTCCGTCCCAGCGTGTGGGAGGCCTTCACTCAGCGATTCGGCATTAAACAGATCGGCGAGTTCTACGGTGCCACGGAGTGTAACTGCAGCATCGCTAACATGGATGGCAAGGTTGGGCTCTAGAGTGGCTCGGTAGCAGACTGAGTGCTCATGTTATTCATTATGCTGTTTAGCTAGATATAGTTGTGGTATGTGGGTTGCCAGGTACGGACATTTCCTTATTTAACTTGTATTTTGGGGAAATAATTTTTGTTTAAGTTCGATTGGTGATGATAATTTTGCAAGTGAAAATAGTTTGACAGAACATTACTGTCCTGTAAGTATTATATGTCAACTGTTGTTGAAAGTAAATGCAGCTTTACTGTTTTATTGTGTGAAAGTACCTTAAAGGTGTCAGAAAGCCTGACCTTACAATTGTCTTGACAATATACTTTATTTATGGCTGAACATGTAATAATACAAAGTAGTGCTGGTGTTAAAAATTTTTTTTTATTAAATCAGGGTGTACCTGGAATCCTTGTGTGCAGGAGTCATTTGGTGTGTAGCGACTCTGGATGATTAGCGACTCTACTGTGATTAGTGTGGTTCTTCTGTGCAGGTGGGGTCGTGTGGTTTTAACAGTATGATACTTCCGAACGTGTACCCCATCCGTCTAGTGAAAGTAAATGAGGAGACCATGGAGCTGGTGAGGAATAAGGATGGACTTTGTGTTCCATGTCGGCCGGGTGAGTTCTTGTCCGGTATTCAGCATGTAACCATGCGCATCCAGCTGCTACTCTCTTTACATACTTACAGTATCTCCAGCACATAAAAGGTTTTACTCAATAGAGGGCGCTCCATGTGTGAGGTAGTCATGTTTCCATATCCAGTTGTAAACTGTCCTGATTTTTTTCCAGCTATTCTAGGATCACATGTATTAACATTTTAGAATTAGTTTTTTCTTTTCTTTTCTTTTTTTTTATTAAAATAAAGGAAGAGGGTCACTAAGGGTCCATGATGTTATTTCATTATCCATGAGGTTTGGGAAATGAGTGAGTGAGCGAGCAGTATATATTACTGTGTTTGACTGGTCACAGGAATTGGAATGGGTTTAATCCAAATCTCATCCAAAAACATGTCAGGGTGATTTAAATCATGGCACACGGACATTACTGTGTTCTGTCAGTGGAACACATAGGAATAAAAGGCTCCCTGTCTTAAATTAATATCCAAAATATCAAATTACACTCGCTTAAAATAACTCTGATCTTTAATCTAGGATAGAACATAGACAATGTGATTACTGAGATGTGTTTCAATATCGCTCACGTCTGCTGCTGATGTCCCATCATGCTACACTGCTTATTGGAATTTTTTTAAATGTATTTATTGAGGATAAACTGAATTAAAGCCTGGATACACAGCGGCCACCTTAAGTTAAGTGTATAGGATGTACACAGAAGGATACTCCTGCCTGAACATGGTTTAATCCATGCTTTGTCCAAAGTGTTTCGTGTTTGGCTACGTTGTTAACCTCCATCATCTTTTCATTCTCAGGAGAACCTGGGCTGCTGGTGGGCAAAATCAACCAGAAGGATCCTCTGCGTCGCTTTGATGGCTACGCCAATCAGGAGGCCACCAAGAAGAAGATTGCACATAATGTTTTCAAGAAAAACGACTCTGTCTACCTGTCAGGTTAGTCAGCTTTACATGTTATGGGAATTGAGTTTGATTTTGCCCCTTGATATCGTTTAGTAGAATATACTACACGGGAATTGCGTCATCTAACTGGTTCATTATGTCAGGATAATGGAAATTAGTATGTGCTATATGGGAACGGCACAATCTGATTGGTTCACTATCTCGGTATAATTAACAATTATGCACCAAAGGCAAGATGAATTTTGTAATTAATATTTTTTAATCAGGATAGATGCAGGCTAGCTCCCAGTGCATGCATGGTACAGAGCCTAAGAGCTGCATAACGGTGGATCTTTAAACCTTTTTCAGAGTTTAGGAAGTCCTATATAATGGGAAAACAAACTAAAATGAGATTCGCTTCAGTTATTTGACATTTTACTTGACTGGCAGATGCATGCGAACTCCCAGCACAGGAAGGGGCAGTGCCTTTGAGCTCTTTAGACCCTTGTAAGAGTTTTATTTGTATGTATAAAGATAATGAATCTTTCATTTTTGAACGCAGACAAAAATAAGATTTTTATCATTTCTATCTGCATATTTTAACCATGACACACTGGTCAGGGGAGCACCTCACTGTGAGCTGAGTTAATAAGCACTACACAGTGTTCTAGCAGACCCATACTGTGAGTTTATTACCTACCACACATACACATGAGAACACCAGCTCCATAAAGGTGTGTTTGGACACTTATTAAAAAATTTAGTATGTACTATAAAGATATGCATGGGAAAAAACAAGTAATGAGATTTTTACAGTTTGTTTTTCCATGCTCTAGTGCTTGAGACAGATTGTGTGTGTCATTCTGATCCAAGCATTATCCACCCTAAATAATGATTTTATATAAATATTTAAGCACTGCCTAAAAGCGGTGCTCTGAAAATGTTTGCAGGTGTAAGTTTACAGAAAATTAAAGTAAGAGAATAATCTGCATCTAAGAGGTGCGGTAGTGGCACCACTGCTCTTTCCTGCAATTTTCTTCATTTATTGTGTTGGCTTTATGGGCACGTGAGTACGGACGTAACAACAAAATTGAGCTCATGGCTTTATGACATTTGCATAAGTATGGAGCTCCGTTATAATCCCGACATAGCGGGCCAATCAGATCGTCCATTCTGGTGTAGTCTTCTCTAATGGACATTATTACTCTCACAAATCAAAGTGCCAGACCAAAACTTGTGGTTTGTCACACTTACTGTGTGGGTACAGGGTAGGCAGAGAGTTTACAAATTTCCTGAACAAGTTCCTAATGAGAGAGCCTGTGCTGAGTGTGCAACAGATGTAAGCAGGGAACCCATCCTGATTTGGTGATGGCTCGTATGGCACACTGAGATCTATGATGTATGATATGACGTGGGGGAAAGGAGTGCATAGCTTCATGCTTGATCTTTGTAACTCCAGGTGACGTTTTGGTGATGGATGAACTGGGCTACATGTATTTCCGGGACCGTGCTGGAGACACGTTTCGCTGGAAAGGAGAAAATGTCTCCACGACTGAAGTGGAAGGCACTCTGAGTAGCCTGCTGGGTCAGACGGATGTCGCAGTGTACGGAGTCGCTGTGCCGGGTGAGGGCTTTCTTTTTTGTTGTTGTTGTTGTCGGAAGCTAGTAGTCATGATGAGCATTTCTGAGTCAACTATAGTAATTTTAGCTGCTTGATGTATTTAAATTCACCTCTGTGACCTGTGAGGGAAATTATTTTAGTGATTGGTGAATGTATAAATTACAGGAGTAGAGGGAAAAGCCGGTATGGCCGCTATCGCTGACTCTACAGGCAGTTTTAACTGCGAATCTTTTCTCCGAGAAGTCCAGAAGGTGTTGCCTCCATACGCTCGGCCCGTTTTTCTTCGCATCTCCCCACAAGTTGACACTACAGGTGAGTAGCATCATCAGACCTGGCAACCTTGGATTAGAATTTTCTATACCACCCTGGGACATCCCATCACTAGAGCAATATGCACTCACGTTCTCACTAACTTGCCAAATCGCTTAGTCCTTCTAGGGTTGCGGGGAGGCTGGAGCCTATTTCAGCCGGCACTAAGCAAAGGGGGGAACACCCTGAACAGTTCGCCAAACCATCGCAGGGCCGTTTCTAGTTAATGTGTTTGTCAACCTGCTTATCTGTACACTGACCAGTTTAAAGTATCTTCTCTCCCGACAGGTACATTTAAAATTCAGAAGACCAGGTTACAAAAGGAGGGATTTGACCCCCGTAGCACAGCGGACCAGATCTACTTCCTGAACTCCAGAGCCGGCCGTTATGAGGTTGTGACTGAAGAAATGTATAATGCCTTAGTGGAAGGTAGGATACCTCTGTGATCAAGGATGAGGTGCAGGTCAGGTAAAGCCGTGGCATTTCAGGGATCATGGCATTCGAGGAACAACAAAAAAAAGCATCCAGGATCTCTGCTAATCTTTAGAGAGACAGCGATTAACGTTTAGCACTGTTTAACTGAATAGCACTCTATTTAAAAAGATTTTTTGTTGTTGTTTTTTACATTTTACAGCGTGTCAGTCGTGCCTTTTGCATGAGACGCACATTAGGTTCAACTGTTCCTCAAATGGAACGTTCTGTTTCCAGCGAAAAGCTCTGTCCTGTGTTGGCTTTTATTAGAAAGGTGTGACTTTTAATAGACAACAACTTCTGAGGTCATATTATGCCTGCTAAATGGAGTTAATTTAAAGACTCATGCTGAGCAGAAGTATTATATCACTGTACCTCGTATAGGAGGAGACGTGTTCTCCTGTACTCCAGAGCTGATGATTTTTCCTACTGAGACTGTGACCCAAAATGAACCGGCAGCACAATAGTTCCTCTTACTTTTGTTGTCCTTTATTTATCACTGATGTTTTAGAGACAAATACTTTTAAACAGTATATAAAAACTCCTATAGAGGAAGTGTATTGTTTACTTTATTACTATTAATATTAATAATAATAATAATAATAATTACAATAATCCCTGTCTGGGTTGCCAAACACTAACATGGAGAAAGTTTTCCACACAGCTTGTTTTTTAATGGTGGATATTTCTAAAGACTTTAAAGACAAAGTGCCTTAATCCTGTTCCCTCCTGAGCTCAGAATGATTTCATGGAAAAATAAAACAATCATCCATCATAGACCGTTTAATTTAAATGGTAATTTTATTCTGTTACACTCTGTGGGTCTTCAGCCCTGACCGTTGTCCTGTTTTAACACAATGTGAATGGAAATGGAACTGAAATAAACTTTATTAAACTTTCCTTGACTTTATCAGACTCCGTATTAATCAATTTTCACATGTACAAAAGCAAAATCAATATGAAGAGTTTTTTAAGTTTTTTAATCCTTGGAATGTTTTTATAAAATTAGGGGTGGGCGATATGAGCAAAAATATTGCATCACAATACTTGATACATTCTAGAATATATATATACAGTATAAGTGTTTGATTTAAAAAATGAACTGTAAAATGAGTTTAATAATACTTTTATTTCATGTCTTAAGAATATTAACAACTTGACTAAAACTCACCTGGGTGATAACTCAATAGAATAGGCATCCTAGGTTTATGGAAATCTGAAACTAGTAAATAAATCCATGAAATCTGGATGTAGTGTTCTGAAAAAACGATTCTGGACCAACCCCAAAAGAGTGCATATGTAGTGTTTGTTAAGGATTGGCAAAGTCTTGCCTGGAAAATGTGTTTGCATGGATGTGTGTCATTCATTCATTCATTCATTTATTTTTGGAACCACTTAATCCTAATTAGGGTCGCGGGAGGCTGGCACCCATATCAGCCGACTCTAGGCTAGGGCAGAGTACACCCTGGACAGCTCGCCAGGCCATCGCAGAGCAGAAACACGCTGATGGCAATGCACCACATATACACTCATATTTACCCACCCTTAATTTACAAACATCCAGACCTCAACCTTAAACATAAAATATTAAGCAAGTTTAACTTTGTACTTATTGAAACAGGGCGGCACGATGGCGTAGTTGTTAGGATTTGAACAACAAATTAGCCTGATGTGCTTGTCTTTGGAGTGTTGGAGGAAACCGGAGTACCTGGAGGAAGCCCATGCAGGCACGAGGGGAACATTCAATCCTTACACAGAAACACTCGAACCCAGGACTACCTTGCTGTAAGGCAGACATACTAATCGCTACGCTACTGTGCCGCCCAATAAATGAACAATCCTGAAGTAAAATTTAATTTTCAAATGTAATAATTGATTTAAAACATCCAAAACAAAACAAAAGTTGAGGTTAAGAAAATTTATTTTTATCACAATAAAAGTGATTCTCTCTCTCTCCCTCTCTCTCTCTCTCTCTCCTTAATTTTTTTTGTTTTGTTTTTAAGATGAACACTAATGGCACAGAGAAACATCTGGAAAATGCCAACATGCACACAAAATATTTTTATGGTCTCAGGGAAGGGTTGTTATTTAGCATTTCCTATTAGGGGTTTGTAACTTCAAGAGTTAGCACACAAATGAGTAAACTGTTGGCTATATCTGAAGTTTAGTTACTTCCACATGTCAATAAATTACTATTCTGATGTATACTGGGTCATAGGTGTGTGTGGGGGGGAGGGAGGGTTTCAAAGGTCTAGTGCTCCACTTTAACATACACACTCAGTGGCAGTAGTTTGAGTGGATATTCCTTGCAGGCACTGCAGAAGTAAGGAAACACTCGAGGTGAGATGATGTCCGTGAATGTGTAGAGTGGCGTCCTCTCTTTTGGATCGTAAAATGTTACCTTTGATCTGTCCATATCCAGCACCACCCTCACCACATCTGGCTGCCTGCTCATGGTTAGTGATGACCATGGGGCCGAGCAAGCCTTGTACTCACCGTTCCTCAGCCGAATAGTCCAGAACCCCTGTGCAGGCGTCAGCACGTTCTTACCCTTCCTCTTCACCGATTCGCTGGCTACTCCAATCACCCAGTAGGTGTTGTTCTTTACTTCCACGTCCCAGGTGTGTTTACCTGAGCAGAAACCTTCTGCTCCTAGCATCTCGGCACTGACGTCGAAGCGCTCTAAATTGTCCGGGAGCTTGAAGATCTGGGAGCAGCACTGAAGAGTTGTCAGGTCTTCAGACAGCTGGAAACAACTTGCTGCTGTGTTTGGGTCCAGAGTCACTGGAGCTGCATGTGTGGAATGTTTCAAACAATAATGAGCTTAGGTTTGCTATTGTCTAAATATCCTGATCCTGAACATTCCATTTTCAAAATGGAATGTTATTTTAATTTTTAAATGACCTTATCAGCAGAGTCTGTTGAGAATGCTCCACCCTCTTTGTGCTGAGTATCTAGCTCCGTCCCTGAACTACCCTGAAGGTGTTGGTTGGTAAATTGGGCATCACAAAAGACAGAAGTCTAAGGTAATGTGAATTGATCCAGCGCTTTACCCACAGTAATTTTCAACATTAGCAAACTTTCCGGGAATGGAAGCCACACCCTCCTGGTTCTCAAGATAGCCCTCTAGTTTTTTTATGTATTTTAATGTAAGTGTGCAGGAAACTGTCGGGATAATGCAGGTTGACCCTGGAAGGCAAAAAATCTATGGTTGCCTACAGTGAAGTAATTCTGACTATGTGAGATCGAAGCGTTCGAGTCAGCTGTTCTGTCTTCTCTGGTCATGTGAAATAAAAATAACCAAAAGGTGAACCAATGTACATAGCTGCTAAACACTGTATACTCACTATATTGGATGATATCCTTCATTTTCTCCCAGACATTGAATTTCAAAGAGCCTAAATGTTTGGCAACATCAACCAAAGATCCTGATATCATCTGTGGTTCCTGAGGTATCTGCCAGGTTCTGCACATAGTGGTGAAAAAATCATGGATGAATAATGAAGAGTGTTTACATATATTGGGGGGGGGAGGTCTGGCTGAGGGTGGACATACCTCTTTATGGTTTCCTTGTAATTCTAGAAAGAAAAAAAAATACCTTACCAAAAACTGCTGTGTTCTTATAAACACCAATAATGATAGATTAAAAACCTGGCCACTTTAAGAACTGAATAAAATAAAACATTAACAATTGACTATAAGGATTTTACCTGGAGGAATGGGATGTCCTGAGAGCTCATCTCTTTTTCGATATATCTGATGGTGTTTGTGAGGGAAGCGATTTCATTTTCCATTTCATCAATCTTTTCCATTATGGTCTCGCTCTTCTCTGTTTCCTCTTTCTTCAATTCTGAGAGTTTGGCGCAACTGGCCAACTGTTCTGTTTATTTTTGCTCCGCAGGTAGAAATACATCCTGTATAGCTTTATAGCATGTTGGCTAGCTCACATTGGTTTGTGGACTCCTGTTAAAAAGTGCTTTTTTTATATTATAAGTTCCAACTAGGAAGCGGATATGCGAAATATCAGCAACCTTGGAATGGCGAATCAAATTATTATACAACTAACTATTACATGAATATTTGCAACCTGCGTTACACTGAAATCTTTTCTTGTCTCTGACTCCTCTAGGACTGCAATGGATAAGAAGCTCATTGGATGTCCAGTGTGCATAGAGCATAAAAAATACAGTCGCAATGCCTTACTCTTCAACTTGGGCTTTGTGTGTGATGCTCAGACGAAGACGTGTGCTCTTGAACCCATAGTCAAGAAACTCTCACAATACCTCACGACTCTGGAGGTGACGTTTCATTCTAATACAGAGGATGGTTGAAGCTTTAACAGAGTGAAGCTGAATCCGTGTGTTAACATTGTTTTCTCCTATTTAGCTTGAGAGTGGATTTATTTCAAATGAGGAGAGTAAGCAGAAGTTGTTGCCCATCATGTCTACGTTACTTGAGGAGCTTAATGCAACAGGAGCCTGTACTCTTCCTATTGGTGAATAGACCACTCTCTTACACACACTCAGTCTCACACATAAATTGCCACCATCACCGTTTAATTGTTTCCCATTATCTCTTCAACACTGTCACAACTGCTTGTTTCTTTTTTTTTATCTTGCTGTTTTTGTAGTAACTGTTATCTCTCCCTGTTGAAGGAATTTCCATCTAAAAATTTTTTGGGGAAAAAACACATTGCATAACAAGAGCCCTCAGAGAGCACAAACCTCCACCAAGCCAGGAAAAAAACAATGTACACAGCACCCCCCTGTTGGGTCTGCAGTTATACCACACCCAAAAAAAATCATCCTTACTAATAACGTTAAAGAATCTTTTAAAAAAATTCCTGGCTCATCAATTTGATCTGGATCAACTCCAAAAATTGTCCAAAGCCCCACCCCGGTAGAAATAAAAAAAAAATCAACACAGATCCTTTTGAGTAATCCTGCTAACAAACATACAAGCAAAGAAACCCATGGGAAAACCTAACCTCCTTGGTGGAGATGAGAAAAATCACATGTGTTTTCTATTATTGTTGTATTGTTTTAACACAGACGAGTCAAATACAATTCACCTGAAGTTGATTGAGCAGAGGAAAGATCCCATCATTGTTCAGGAGTATGACGTTCCAGTCTTCACTCAAACCAAGGAACGCTACATTAAGTCTCAGTGGGATCTCACCACACAGCAGGTGTGCATATTTTTATTTCTGGAAACAGGAAATGAATGGTGATGATAACATGAGCTAAATATGAAGGAATCAGTGTAATACGTGATGGTGGTAATGATGTGGCTCTTTTGTACACTGGACAGTAGAGGATTAGTACTGTTGTATGAGGAGACACTAGAGGATTAGGACAGGTTTATGTCACTTTATGTAGTATTGATATCCTTGCTCATGATCTCTCTGTATTTTGTTGTAGATTCTGTCTTACATTGATGGATATCGGCACATACAGAAGATTTCTGCCGAGGCTGATGTTGAGTTGAATTTGGTACGAATCGCCATTCAGAACTTACTGTAAGTTTTTCCCTTTGAGCAGTTAGAAAAACACTGACATATTTGATATTTTTTCTAAAATTCCTTTGTGGAGACTAAGCATGTTCTTTTACAGGTATTATGGGGTTGTAACATTAGTTTCAATATTTCAGGTGTGTACTGTTGATTTACAAAAATCTTAATAATATTTTGCTGCCTAATTGTGTGTGCATGTTTTTATATAAATGCCAACTCTTATCAATGCCTTTCCTAGTATTCCAATGTTTACTGCCCAACACCAAAAGTCCAGAGCCTGATAGATGACAAAGCTGTTCAGGAAGAATGCCTGCATTATGTCACTAAGCCTGGTAAGCAGGAAACTGTTGAAATCCAAATATTTTGATGGATCCACTGTTTCAGTGCATGACATTTCAGGAATTCACTGTTTTCAGAAATAAAAGTGAAAAAATATTGCCATTTGTGCATATAGTTTGGTGAGAGTTCAGGAACATTGTTTTATTTTGTTCTGCTTTTTTAATCCCTTACTTGTGCTCACTGTTCAAACATTGATTGGTTTTAGACCTTTTAAATCTAGATCACTTGAATACAACCTTTCCAGCAATGTGAAGTTTCCTAAGAGATCTCAACAAACCGCATACACTGCCTTGTTCAGTAAGAAATTCCAGAAGACCCGAGAAAGAAAGCTACCGAAGTATATCAGACAGGAAAAGTTACAATCTCTAAAACTCTGGGACTCCTGTGAGCCACTGAAAGAGCTGTTATCGTCAAAAAGAAAACCACTGTTAGACAAGAGGAACATGAAGGCTTGTCTAAAATTTGGCAAAAATCACATACCCGAAACCTTTTGGGATAATGCTTTATGGACTAATTAGTCAAATGTGGACCTTTTTGAAACAGATGATCCTGTTATATCTGGCATAAAGCAAGTACAGATTTCCACAAAATGGTCACAGTCAAACATGGTGGTGGTAATATGGTGGTGTGAGGATACGTTGCTGCTTTAGGGTCTGGGCAGCTTTCCATAATAGTTAGAAGGATTTATTCGACTCTCTATCAAAAAATACTAAAGGAGAATATCTGGCCACCAGTCCATGATCTGAAGCTCTTTTGCAGTTAAGTTGTTAAGCAGGATGATGATCTAAAGCATAAGAGCACATTCATCTCTGAATGGCTGAAAAAAAAGATAAAATTAAGATTTTGAAGTGCACAAAGACAAAGTCCTGACCCAAATGTTGTGGCAGGTCCCGAAAAGGGAAGTTCATTAAAAAAAATTAAATAAATAAAAATTGTCTGGTTTTTTTGTGTGTTATATGGAACTTCAGGACAGCGAGTCAGTCTCCGAGATGTTTTTCATCTTTACTGTGGTTTGACTCCAGGAACTACAGTGCGGGATCTGTGTTCCCGCTATGCTCAGCAACTACAGAGAGTAGATGAGAGGTGAGCATTAAGCTTTTTCTTTTCTCATTTATTTTAACAAGCATGCGTGATGTGATTATTAAAGTTACTAAAGTTATTAAAGTTATCAAGTTAATGTGATAATTAAGGTATTTACTTTGTTTAAATAAACGATATCACATGACAAAAGTACTGTGTTAACCACTGAGCCACTGCTGCCTCTGTGGCATTATTAAAGTATGACAACCGTTGTCAAGCAACTCAAAGATGCATAATAGCCAATCTGCATCAAATCAGTGGTACATAAAAAAACCAATCAGCATCGCAATGCATATGGACACCGGTTGAAGGTCATACAGCCATGAAAATAATTAAATTAATTAAATATGGTGCTCCACTTAAAAGACTACTACACTTCTCTTTTAACTCTTGTCCTCCTGGAACCTCTCACTGGGTCCGAACTCATTTTGCTAGATAACTGCCTTATTATAGTTTGGTAGATTTCTGTTTTACTATGAAAACAGGAATACTGTGTTCTATTTTTGCTAATAAATCCCTATAAATCCCCCTTCTATCTATCTATCTATCTATCTGTCTGTCTGTCTGTCTGTCTGTCTGTCTGTCTGTCTGTCTGTCTGTCTGTCTGT
>JAOUQZ010000028.1:2324496-2336634 GCA_028564935.1 Neosilurus hyrtlii
CAACAATAATAATAATAATAATGATAATAATAATAATAATAATAATAATAATAATAATAATAATAATAATAATAATAGGACTTGGCTTAACTTATTGGTAATTTACGACTTTTATTTTGAAAACAATACCGAAATTTTACCCGGAAGTGAAATCAACTTTATTTCCTATTGTTGATACAGTCTGGCGTAACTCCACATACACACTCCTTCTTTACTGTGTTCAGGCTTTTAATGATGAGTTTTAAGCGAGAGTGAGGTTCGGTTCGTTTTATCGTTTATTTTACTTATTTTTGGTGTTGTTTCTTGTTTTTACGGATTAAAAAAAGGATTTATTGTTGAGACTAAAGGCGCGAGTCTCTCTCTTGCCATGGCAGAAACGCGATGTTTTCAAACCCAGCTGAACTCCATCATGGAGATCATGAGCAGGGCGGTCGTCAGACAGATCTGTAAAATCGTAGACAGTGACTTGGCATCCTTACGACTGGAACTGGAGCGCGCGCTTCACGACAACACGACTCTCGCAGACAAAATGCGCGTGCTCGAGTGCGAAGTGGAAAGTCTGCGGAAAGCGGGAACGCGCACGCCGCGCAAGAGCTGCCGGTCTGTGTGCATTCAAACATCCGAAGGTATTAAATCCTCATACACGCGCATTTCTTTACTTCATCTCATTCACCTGTCATGCAGGTTAGTTTAGGTGTTCGGAAAAATCATCCTAACTTTCATCTTGACAGGGGTTTCTGCGCATGCGCAGTTCACTTTGCATTTCAAAACATTCTACTTATGGCATTTCAGATATAATCAGTAGAGAAGATTGTCAGTAATTCACATGTACCGGCACTTTTCAGGAGGAAACAACTTTGATCATTAGAAAAACAATGACGATCAGTGATTGGTTGTTGAGGACGGTGACGATCAGTAATTGGTTGTTGAGGACGGTGACATTGATTGGTTGTTGGGGACGGTGACAATCAGCGATTGGTTGTTGAGGACGGTGACGATCAGAGATTGGGTGTTGAGGACGGTGACGATCAGCGATTGGGTGTTGAGGACGGTGACGATCAGCGATTGGTTGTTGAGGACGGTGACGATCAGCGATTGGTTGTTGAGGACGGTGCCGATCAGCGATTGGTTGTTGAGGGCGGTGCCGATCAGCGATTGGTTGTTGAGTGCGGTGATGATCAGCGATTGGTTGTTGAGTGCGGTGACGATCGGCGATTGGTTGTTGAGGGCGGTGACGATCGGCGATTGGTTGTTGGGGGCGGTGACGATCGGCGATTGGTTGTTGAGGACGGTGACGATCGGAGATTGGGTGTTGGGGACGGTGGCGATTGGGTGTTGGGGACGGTGACGATCGGCGATTGGGTGTTGGGGACGGTGACGATCGGCGATTGGGTGTTGGGGACGGTGACGATCGGCGATTGGGTGTTGAGGACGGTGACGATCAGCGATTGGATTTTGAGAACAGTGACCATCAGCGGTTGGTTGTTGAGGACAGTGACGAACGGCGGTTGGTTGTTGAGGACGGTGACGAGCAGCAATTGGTTTATTGAGGACAGTGACGATGAGCGATTGGTTGATGTGGACAGTAACAGTCAGTGATTAGTTGGTGAGGACAATGAAGATCAGCGATTGGTTGGTGAGGACAATAGAGATCAGCAATTGGTTGTTGTGGACAATGACCATCAGTGATTGGTAGGGCTGGGTGATATAAGCTAGATATAAAATCTCAGATTGCAAATTGTGATTCCAAACCTAAAAATCTGCAACTTTAAATTTCAGTTGCCTTTTTTAAACCAAAGACATTTTTTTATTACATTTTCTATTAATAATATTAACATGGAGAAGCAACAGACACATCCCTTGAAATGGTTTTAGTATGGAATTGTTCTCTGAGTGCTGCTCATTAGCTATTCACTGCACTAAGATATAAACCAGAGTAAACACAAAAAAATAAATAAATCAAGCTGCTCTTTGAAAGATAAATGAAAAGAATTTATTGAAAGCCATTTTCAGCCAGTGTTAGGAGGCTGCCGCTAGTGTGCACATCTCACAGAGCTCCACACTCCTGTCTCTCAGCCACATGCCTCTGTGTGTCTGAGATACTGAAATAAGTTTATGCTATTACTTTAACTAGCTACAGATTTTAGATAAACTGGACAGTGGTGTGTGCCATGTCAGACTTTGCATATCCAAACCATTTCCAAATTGCACAGTTTGTGAGACGAGCTCTTCACTTGACGTGTCTGCTGCCAGCTTGCTGTGTGTTGATGTTTGATGGTTGTTGGACAGTAAGGATTTATTATCTTTTTCTTCTAAATGGCAGACGTTCCGCCTTCGATTAATGGCATCTTTGGGAAGGAGTGGTGCTCCAGTCTGTGGGATGGGAGACCCAGGACAGAGGAGGCGGTCGAGGTGGAACAGGATGTATCCGATGAGGTCACATTTTCCTCCTTTACTTTAACTCTGCTCTTTATCAGGTCTTGTTGTTTAAAAAAAGGCATGTTCCTAGTGAAGTTAAATGTTTGCTTGTTTGTAGCCCGAAAACAACGACAAGGAGGAGAAGGAGAAGGAGGAAGGAAACATGCACGGTTTCAAAGAGGAGGTTTCTGAACAGGAAATCTGTGTCATTCATCCAAGTAAGATGGGAATCGGAATATAAAACATCATTTAAAACTTTTAAGCCGGTGTTTCATTTGGGCTGGAATTTACTTAAATAAAATAAGAGGTTGCCTGAGATTTTTAAAATAAACCTGGTTAATAATGAATGAACAGATAATTATTTTATTAATATCGGTTTAATTTTTGAGTGTATTGGTTTATTATTTAAAAAAAAGCTTCTAGGAATGGTTTTAGTTCTCATGGGTTTTTGGTTCTAGATTTTCTAGTTTGAATTTATTTAACACTGTTGTCTATATGAAAACAGAAGGGTGATTTTTTTTAACTTTATAAACCATTAAATTTCATCATCATGGCTGTCCAAACCTTTTTTTTTTTTTATAGGCATTTTATAGGCATCCTCATTGTGCTGACATTCCGTTTCGTGTACGTCATAAAATCATTTATATCAGAATCAGCTGATTTTACTTTCCATCTCGGTGTTAGTTGAGATTGACGGCTATTGAAGGGGTAATTATTCATGCATCGTCTGTTTTACCCCAATCCAGCGTCTAAGAACAGAAGAAAGACACTCTCAGTGTCATCAGATCATCATGATGTATCAGAAGACATGGCTGATGACGAGGCCATTGATGATGACATTCACTTCATATCTGCTGGATTTCCCGAGGCCTCCGACGTCAGCGCCATGGCCCCGGGTTCCCCGAGTGCTGCCGCAACGAAGCTAATATCCATGGATGGCACTGTTCAGCATGTCATAGTGTCGGGTGATGATGATGATGAAGAAGAGGAAGAGACTAGAAATGCTGATGAAGGAGGTCGGCTGGAGTTTGATCAGCACTGCATGCCTATTGACTTTATGGATGGTGAACGGGGTGAAGGGGCTGCATTTGAGAAACCGCAGGAAGTGGAGCAGGACGTTTTAGACGATTCAGAGTACATGTCTGGCTCAGGTGAAGGTGGTGGTGCCGGTGCAGGTGGAGGTCAGATTTTTAATTACTTTGACAGATTCAACATACATCACCAACCCGGTCTGGACGACGACTCTAGCAAAACAGACTTCACCTGTCCCCAGTGCGGGAAGACGTTCCTGCGGCGGAACGGCTTAACCCTGCACATGAAAAGTCACCAAAAGCACAACGCGCATGAGTGCCGCACCTGCAAGGTTATCTTCCCGCAAAAGAACCTCCTCCGAACACACAAATGCCTCCCGCCGGAAAAACCGCTGGCCAAAACGGCAGACATGCGGTTCCGCTGCGAGGTGTGCGGCAAATATTTTCACTCCAAAGCCAACCTGAAGGTTCACTACGCCGTGCACACGGGAGAACGGCCTCACACGTGTAGCTTCTGTGGGAGAGGGTTCTCGCAGAAAGGAAACCTTACCACTCATGAGCGCATCCACAAGGGGGAGCGGCCGTACATGTGCACCATCTGCGGAAAGAGCTTCACGCAGAAGGGCAACCTGACGCACCACCTGGCGATTCACAGCAAGATTAATGGCAGGATGAGGAACTCTGTAGGAAAATGGCAGTGATTTTATTATTATTATTATTTTTATTATTTTTTTGTTTTAATTTTTTTACATGCAGTATAAAAAGACTGTTGAATTGATTTTTATCTCTGAAAAGAAAGTTTTTAAAAAAATTGAATTTAATTTCATTTTCTTTGTTGTCTGTTTTATCAGGCCCCATGTTTTTTCATATTGTTTGTTTGTTTTTCCTAACACCAAAAAACAAAGAAGCAAATGTGAGAGCGTTATGTATGAGGTTGTACTTCAAAAAATTCCTTGGCCTCACCCAGAAACGGGGCCTAACTGTATACTTTAAATCCTAATATCACTGCCCACCAAAATTCTAATGTTTGCTGCAGTCAAACAAAAATTGAGAGGAAAAAGTGTTGCTTCAAGACAGTGTGCCTGTCCACATAGCACAGGTACGAGTGACAGAAACAGCCAAACGTGGCTTTTAAGAGGAACTATTAGCGTTGTTCCACATAACCATAAATGTTGACCCACTTTGAGGTTCGTACAATGAGAGGGCACTAGAGCATCATGGCGTGCTGGGCGTTCTGATTAGCTGCTCTTCCCCCACTGTGCCATTTAAGCAAGCAGTATCTCCGCCCATAACCGTTCTGCCTCCCAGGCAACTCACTGCAGAAAGGTGACCAATCAGAGCAGAGTATGCACAGACAGTGAAAAGACCATAAATGGGAGGAGGAAGCCCAACAATCTCCTGCGGTGTTTTCTGTTTGAGGCCGAGAACTTTTTGAAGTCCCATTGTAACTAATGCCTGAGCCACACTAGAACTGATTTCTTTCATGTATTCATCCGGATTTTCGGCTGGTCTGAAACATTTGAGGGTAGTGTTTGGGTGTGTGTACGCACAGAATAGAGATAATCTGCCCTGGAATATGAAAAGGAACTGCCTGAAAAGACAAAAAGACTTCCTCCAGAGACGAAACTCGGCTAACTGTCACGCAACATTATGCCGCAATAGCAGGGGGCGTCACTAAGCGTGGCAAAACAGCCTGTGATTGGTACAGTCCTATAAACCACCGAAAACACACCCACCACTCCTATGGTTTTTCAGCCTGCACTTTAAGATTTTTTTTTTTTTTTTTTTTTTGCGAAGGTGTTTAATACAACTTGTCAAAATTCCATGCATTAATTATTAATAGGTTTTTACTCTTTAGCGAAAATCCCTGTATAATGTAATGAACTGAACTGCCCGGGAATTCTGCCAAGATGGCAGCCGTGTAGCTCCTGATCTGCATAGTTCAGACATGGCTTTGGTTTTAAATATTTAATGTTAAATGTAAGCCATCTTCACTGTCATTAACGATTGCCCGGGGCAAGTGCGATCAGTTCCCACTTGGGCAAACATGCTGTGTGCCTGGCTAGCCCGACCGGGCAAGCTCAGATTGATGGACATCTCTGTGTCATTTGGCTTTGATAGGCAAGGCTCTGTATGTTCATATCCCTGTGAAAAGCTGGACATGTATTCTGAAGCAGTACTGTGTGTTAGACAATATTCCCAGTGGTCCACAGACAGTTACAGGAAGAGCCTATTAAAAATGAACCGATCAGTTACTTTTATGGCTTTGCGCCTCTCACGCAGAGAACGAGTACGCTGCACAACGTGGCTCACCGGTGGCTAAGTTTGTTTCATGTGTGGATTTAAATGGAGAAACAATCCCCAAAACAGAGAAAGCAGCTTTATCTCACAGAGCAAGAAGTGGTATGAAAAACTTAAATGTAAAAGAATGTTTTGGAGAAAATGGCTGGAGGAGTTCCCGGGTTTGGGTTACAAGGATGGGATGCAATGACAGAAAGGTACAGTGATGCACAGTACAGCTGATAATATCTTCATACATAAATCAAGGCCATAAATAAGATTCGTCTCTATCAGAAAGCTTTCCTAGATGTTACATTATCTTTACTCGATGCAGTAGGTTTAGAGGTCGGATCTAGTTTTTAATGTTAACTTCTGTTGTATCTGTGCCTGGCTTTTGTTCCCTAATATGGGCTGGCAAGAACACCCACGGCCATAACTGAAGTAATCCGACCATTTTATGTTGCAAAACCTTAAGTGAGAAAGTAAATAAGCAAAAGGGGCAAGTGAAAGTCTTTTGGGGGAAAGTAAATATCACCTCTCATTTACCCGACAGTTAATGACAGTCACGTTGACGTTAAATTCAGTCAAGATGGTAATATAGAGATTTAGGCACTAACTTAAAGCGAAGCGCCGCTATAAACGTGATTGTGTGGCCCAGGCATGAAGCTTTAATCTCAGTCTCGTTTCTAGTGTGTATGTTAGCAGATAATCTCACACTTCATCTGTTTTCTTTCTTTTTAAGAAAAATTACATTTGCATCTGTAGTACAGATTTTATATACCAACAACTAATTCATGTATTTTAGAAAAGTCTGTCGTTTGCTGTTTTCTTCTTTTCAGTACGATGATACAAAGCACCTTCTACGCACCTTTAAGTGTTTACTGTATAATATGTAAGTTTGTCTGGCTCAGTTCACACAGCAGTGCAAAATGTATTTAATGTTTTTAAATCTGATGTTTAGATTGTTCACATTAGACCTGTTCTGTTTCTGTTAATATTTAAGTTAAGGTGTGTGAGCGCCCGCTCTCACTGTCTAAAGACCAACATCTTATATCTGAGGGGGAAAAAAAAACAGAATTAAACCTAAAAAAAAAAAAAAGCTCTCTTCCTGCAGATTGATTTTTTTCTTTTCACTGTGTGTGATGATGCGTCAGGAAGAAAGTTAAGGATGTTGCATAAGTTACAAACGTGTACATGGGGTGATTTCTCTAAAATCTTCATGTGGTTCAACACATCAATTCAAGTTTCCTGAAACAGTGTGACAAGAAACAGAGTAATGCGTTAGAGGAATGCTGAGGTTTTTGGTTTGTTTAAGGTGTTCATTTTATTCACCCTCAGATAATGTGAATGTATATTTAATGTAAAATAAACCCAAATGTAATATTTCAATTTTTTTTTGTTAAACTTGCAAATTCATACTGTCATTAAAACCTGTTTAGCTTCATATGAAAAGTCATTTACTTTTTTTAAAAAAATAAAATTAAAAGAAATTAACATTTTCACAAAGCAAGGAATTTTAAACTAGAAAGTTAGGGCTACAAGATTTTTTTAAAGTATATTAAAACATGGTGGAAATACTTAAAAAAAATAAAGTAAACTTAAAGAAAAGAAAAAAAAGGAACTAAAACATGGAATTAAAATAATAATGAAAACAGCCAATTGCAAATCCATACTGTAATGAAAACTTATTTAATAAATACTTAAATTTAATTTAAAAGGGGAGGGGGGTTGAGATAAAAAAGCAATAAGTAAAAAGCAAAAAAAATCCAAAGAAATAAGAGTTTAACTAAAATAAGATTTTAAAATCGGACAAAATAAATAAAACAAAAACGTAATACCGTTTTAATAATTAATTTAGTAATTTTTAAAAATTTAAACAATAAATTTTTATTAACTTTTTTACAAGTATTTAATGTACTTTTTCTGTTTACTATTAGTAATTTTAAAAATATGAATAAATTTATACCAACCCCACAAACAAACAAGCCAATATGTTCAATACACTGTCGGTACAGTGCTGAGAGGGAAAAAAAAAAAAACTTACAAGGACTGACTTTCTAAGCATGATTTATTAATCAGCCAGGAAAGAAATACAAGTAGAAAGCTGATAACAGGATAAATAAATATCGAAGAGTCTGTACAAAATGCCTAAGAACAATAACTTCACTCACTCTGTAAAAAACACATCAAATGTGACCAGAAAAACATAAATCATGATCAAAATAATAAGAATCAAAGTAATAAGTACAATTTTCTTGTGCTGTTTGGAGAAGAAATGAATAGAGAAAAGGAAGGGTTTAAAAATCCTAATACAAGAATAATTTACTCAATACTAAGAAAACAGTTCACTAACATGCACAAGACTTTTTTAATGAGAACTTACACAGAGCTACCAGTTTATCAGACTCCCAGTGAATCCCGAGCACGTTCATAACCGCACTGGTTCATCCCCTTCCTTAAGCTGGGAAAACTGGTGACGGAGGGATTTCGGAGCCGAGCTCTGGCAGTATCGTCAGTATGAAATGTCTTATCTCAGTAATGATGACGTAAGTGAGGAATAACTCAAAGGAAAATAATCATCACACCGGTGTGTCGGAGCAGAGACTATCCTACCTATTTAAAATGAGTTTCTATAATTACAGCGTCTCCCTAAGTGTTTCATTCTTCTTTTACCACAGAGGAGTGTGGCGAACATTCAGATTCATTCCAATCTCGGGCGATGCCACAGCCATCCATGGATAATTACTGAAAGCTGATTGGCTGAGCTCTCATGAAGCACTCACTGCGACACTGGCCAATCGCCAACCTTTAAAAGCATGAATACAAAGGTGGGTTGGGAGTGCTTTCTTCGGAATGTGTTACGCCGCTATCCATGCAGTCAGCTGTCATCACATGACAAGAAATGTGATGACCTTTAACCTCCCACGGTTAAAAGCTGTTGAGGGAAGAAATGAACGATGGATGGGAATTGGATATGAATAAAAACCACAAGGCCAAAAATAAATAAATAAATAAATGCGTAAATAAATATTTTTCCTGTGTGTGTTAATACAGTAGATGGTAGCTGAGTTCAACATTATGGCACATCAACGAAACGTGTTCATTCCCCTTATTGCTTCCGTTACAGCAGCTATAAACAGTCATTCCTTCACCGATCCTTTTTCCCTCTTTTTTCATTTAATATGTAAAAAAATCCCAACTTGTGCTATTACTGAGAAACTCATCCATCCTGAAAACTTTCCTATGGAGGAAAACCTTTTAATTTTGATTTACTCTTACACATTGCTGACACTGGTGGAGACTCCCGCCATAAATGGTAAATAAACACTTTATCCTTTAATTACAAGCTAAAGTTAAAGCCGGGGTTGGCAATCTGGAAAGCTAGCAAATCTTGAAAGTAGCATCTCTTTAGGGATCTGGTTAAACCATCCCCTGCCCCAAAGCCACGCTTTCCACCATGTTTCACAACTGCATGATACGGTCATGCACAGGGAGACATGGGAGCACCTGATTGGATATCTCCCCAATTTAATTCCGTTCCGTTTTAGTCATACAGAGCTTTTTACAACTGACCGTCGCAAAGCAGACCTGGTTAGCAATTTAAACATTTCTCTTTCATACATTCCTAATGAATAAGACTATTTCCTAGAGGACCACAAAGCAGCGATTGGGGCCCCAGATGACAGATTTTCTTCAGACCTTTTTCAGATCTCGTAAGTTACTGATTGCTGTCGGGGAGTGAAGTTCCATTTCAGCCACTAACAGTTTGTATGCAGCTGAAAATGTTACCGACCCCAGCTTAAATCAGGAAAAAGGTGTTCAGTGTTTATTATTCTAATCATCAGAACTCCTTTATAAAGTAATAATAAAATCATTCCAATGATTTCTGTTCACACTAAGTATTTTTGACATTAGATTTTACAAACCAAACAACACTGACAGAATTTGGCAGATGCTCAGACTTACATTTCTAAAATCTCATGTATATCACTGAGGGGTTAAGGGCTATGATCAGGGGCCCAAGGGTGGCCAAAGCCTTAACCACTGGGCGACCACTTCCTGTCAACAGTACTGTACCTGATAAACTCGCACCAGCAACACCACACACACACACACACACACACACACACACACACACACACACACAATCCTGTATTTCAATGACACTGTATTCCCTCACCGATACCCCCTTACCCTAACCATAACCATCACAACTAAATATCTAACCCCAACCTAACACTAATCTAACCTGAGCCTTAAATCCAAGTCTTAATCCTCAAACAACGCTTTAAAAAGTGTGGACCAGCCAAAATGCCCTCATTATGTTAAAAAACGAATTCCAGTCCTCACTATGTAGCAAGTACATACACGTGCACACACACACATCAGTGGTAATACTGTGCTAAGAATGTATGCCGCCTAAATACCATCTTCTGAGCATTTTGGAGGGCAGCGTAGTCGAGGGGAGGGACGGGCACCGATAATTTGAAGCAGGCAGTGAGTGAGTGTACTTTGGTTTAGGTAAACTGGTAGCTGAGTGTTATGTGCTGATCCGCACAATGCACAGTGTGTGTGTCGAATATGTGAATATGGTTGCGAGAGGTTTAGCTGCTGCACTGATGAATGTTGAAGCCGTGCTTATAAGCGTAGCGTTTCCCGCAGTCCACGCAGCTGTACGGTTTCTCTCCGGTGTGACTGCGCAGGTGTATATTCAGCGAACTCTTTTGCGAAAAGCTCTTGGCGCACTCCATGCACGTGTACGGTCTCTCTCCCGAGTGCGTGCGCATGTGGATTTTGAGGTATGTCTTCTGAGCGAAGCGTTTGCCGCACACCGTACAGCCGAAGGGTTTCTCTCCGGAGTGCGTCCGTAAGTGCACTTTTAAATAGCTTAAGTAATTAAAGTTCTTCCCGCAGAACACGCATTCGAATTTCTTCTGCTCTGAACCCAGGGTGAAGTTCTTCGGAGCGTTCAGGTGCACGTTAGGAGGAAAGAAGCCACCGAAATCCTCCGAGCTCACGTTGGACGAAGTGGTGGCGTCTCCGAGCGCAGGAGGTCTCGGGTCCCCTCTGATGTCAAACGTCTGCTCGGCAGCGCGTCTAGGAGGCGTGTTGTCTGATGCTGCAGCGTACGTGGTGAACTCGTCGCTGCTCTGAGCCACGTCTTGTTCCACGCCCGAGAACGCAGTGTCTGTATGGAGGAAGAGTAAAAGGTGAATGTTGTGAAAGGTAAAGAGCGAGTATACGGATTATACGGTTCTCGTTCACTGCACCTTTCTCACCGCTCCTCGAGTTCGCTTGTGGCTTGCTTTTACCCGCACCGTCATCAAACGTTTCGTCTTTGATGATGATCATGTCGGGTCCATCATCTTCCATCAGATCAATAGACTAACAAACAGAAATTAAATAGAATTAAACCTGAGTGCCTCACCCTAAGACTGCCCCGCCCTCAGACTGCCCTGTCCACAGACCGCCACGCCCTCAGACTATCCTGTCCAGACCGCCCTGTCCTCAGTCTGCACTTTCCTTTTGACATTAAGTGCACAGGACAAATCCTTGCTGCTCGATATTTTTTCTGAACGACTATCCCGTAAGTGAACACTTTCATATCAAAGATGAAATTTCGTGTAAAAGAGCAATGTTTATTCTTTTCGCAATTCGATTTTTCCAATGTTTCATAAAAGGAAAGTATTCAACCAATCAATGCATTGCTTCTTAAAACATCACACTTGCACTGGACAGTTGTCAGCTGACGGAAGACGGCAGAGACTTAATTTTAAAAAGTGACCCACAGACATCTTGAAATTGGTCCAAAAGCGACCGTGAGAGATTTTTATCTCCTGGCTGAGCAGTTAAACTCCCTGTGTACTTTTCTCCTTCTCAGAACAGGACGAACCCAACATTTCCCCTTTTTTGTTTATCATGTAAAAGAGCAAAGGACGTTTCTTTAACATTCTTAATTCACGTTGAGCTGTATGTGACAAGAACAAGTCTGCCCCACCCTGACTGACATGCATCTGGCACTGAAGGTGACTGACAAGTGACCTCATTTAAATAAATGCCAAACTTAAACTAATCTACCCTCAAACTATTCAAACATCAGATCACTCCATCCTCACACTAATCAGTCATCAGACTACTCCATCCTCACACTATTCCATCCTCACACTGTTCCATCCTCACATTAATCATCAGACTACTCCAACCTTACACTATTCGATCATTACAGTTCCATCCTCACACTATTTAATCATTAGACTACTCCATCCTCACACTACTCAATCATTGCACTACTCAATCTTCACACTATTCAATCCTCAGTCCACTCCATCCTCACACTATTCAATCCTCAGTCCACTCCATCCTCACACTATTCAATCCTCAGTCCACTCCATCCTCACACTATTCAATC
>JAOUQZ010000028.1:2344877-2354877 GCA_028564935.1 Neosilurus hyrtlii
GGGTACTCCGGTTTCCTCCCACAGTCCAAAAACATGCACAGTAGGCTAATTGGCTGTTCCAAATCACCCCTAGGAGTAAGTGTGAATGGTTGTGTGACTGATGGCCCTGCGATGGCCTGGCGAGCTGTCCAGGGTGAACCCCGCCCTCGCCCACAGTCGGCTGAGATGGGCGCCAGCCTCCCCGCGACCATAATTAGGAATAAGTGGATCAAAAATGAATGAACCTTCCTATGGAATTTCTTCATAAAAACTTAAAGGATGATAACGGACAGGAGCGGCACCTCACCTAAAGGAACTAGTAAAAGGTAAGGTTTTGTATGCGGGGTGGGGGGTTTACCACCTAAAATGTCACTCACTGAATAGATCTGCTTGTTTACTTGTGCTGGACAACCCGGTCCAACGAGTTCACATCACCTCTGGGAAATGCTCCACATTGGTTCAGCCCCGTTAGTAATCCACGGTATAAAATTAGCCGGTATGTTGCTTTTTATAGTAATTTATGTTAAAATAAGTCTGTATCTGACTAAGTCTGTAAATAATATCTGTATCGCTTAAACATAATAAATTATGCGCAAATTATGCAGTAAGGATGACCAATACCGCCCGGTTCTCTTTACCATGGGGCAAAATGTTCATTAGATGTCCACTAGAGGGTGACATTTCATTACAACTATGTCAAGTTATAATAATCCATTCGTGCCCAGAGAAGGTTTCCCTGCACCATGTGTGCTGCAAACAAGTTTGTTTGTTAGTAACTTTAGAAAACAAAAGGTAACAGAACATGATTTAGAAACTTACCAATATCTCCCATCTTTTCTCCTTTTAAGTCAGCATCCCAGAATCCCTCCTGTTTAATTCTTACTTCTCGAAGATGCTGCTGCAAGCGACAGTCGTGTTGTTTCTTTCTCACATCAGCCTACATAATATTAAACATAGTGCACTTTTACATTATGGATCTCTTTATGAATATTCTCTGAGTTGATAATCTCATTAAAAAAATAAAATAATAATGAAAACTAGAATTAAAAATTTTGGTAAACATTTTGTCTGCGGACATAATACCAGTTCTAGCAATAGTTTCTGAGATATAAAGTAAGTAATATCTTCTAATTAGTGATGATGATTTATAAAAAAGTCTAATCTATAATCTACATTCATACGCCAATAGTATATGTGAAATTGACTTTGATCAGTACAATAGCTTCTGAGAAATAAAGGTACATAGAAAAGTCATTAAATAATTAATATCTCCTAATTAGTGATGACTACTGATGAAAAAAGTCATAGCAATAATCTACATCCATATGCCAATAACATAAGTGATATTCACTTTGATCTGCCCAACAGTTTTTGCCCTATTAAAGTCCAAAAAGTTAGCTGGAATAGTAATAATAATAATAAGTTGACATAAAGAACCGGTAAAAGGACAACAGTCTGCGGACCCTTACCCGCAGACTAATAACAATAATAATACAATTTTGGAAACCTTACGTGGTCCTGTTCAATGATCACCGGAATGTCGACTAAAGCAGCATCACCTCCACTGAACTCTTCCAGCTCACTCTCTCTACATACAAGACAATCAAAAACAATCTCAGATGACATTTCACTCAAGAACTCCATTTAGAAGAGCAGTTGATCAGTTATTATTAAAATAAATGTGCCGAATCATCATCATTTTCTTCCACTTGATCCAGGGTTGGGCAGTGTTGGCTTAGTGGTTAAGGCGACGGTTCACTGACCCAAAGGTCAGCAGTTCAATCCCATCACCACTGTTGGGCCCTTAACCCTCAATTTTTTGTTTTTTGTATAAAAATGATAATTGTAAGTCGCTCTGGATAAGAGCGTCTGCCAAATGCTGTAAATGTAAATGTAAAGATGGGTGGTTCCAGAGCCCAAGCTGTGTGTCGAGGTGTGTCCCAAGAAGGGGTGGTAATCTGGAGGAAATCTTCAGAATTCGGGCTAAACCCTCTGCTGCCTTTGGTGGTCTTTCCAAAGTCACGCCTCCCTCCAAACACACACACACACACGAGCACCACACTGACTGCTGGTTTGTGTGCAGTAGGGTTACGCACGAGCAGGGAGACACAGAAGCATCTGATTGGATTTTTCCCAGTGGACTGCGAGACAGTGACTGGTTAGCGTTTGCACAGGATTACAGAGACGACAGATTTTTTTCCACATATCATCAGTTACTGATTGCTGCCGGGGTGTAAATACCGTTTCAACCAATATAACAGTTTATGTATACAGATAAAAACTTATCAACCCCAGCTTTAGGTTGTGATTACATATTTGCAAAGTTACTTGTCAAGTTTCTGCTTTGTACCCTTCTTTCATAGTGCAGGACTCAAACTAGCCATCATTACCCACCATGCAATTCAGATACAGGATGATAGTGCTGCAGTAGGATTTGGCACTTGCTTTGTCTCTACCCAGAGAGTGATGCAGCAGCGATTTAATCTTTTACTTTAACACAGTGGGCCCACTGACCCCCCCAGGGGTCCATAAAGCATTAACATGGGGTCCATTACATTTTATAATTACTGTTATTAGATTAGAATAACTATTATTATCATATTTATTATACTGTATTTAGGGCGTCCAAGCACCAAAACCAACCCCAACCTAATTTTAGCAATCCATGGAAATTTTAAGAAGAGATGCATTCACCTTTTAATATGAGGTGATTTCTCTGTTCTGAAAATGTGGTTCTCTGTTCTGGAGCACTGGTTCTCTATTTTGGAGAACTGGTCCTCTGTTATTGAGCTGTGGTTCCCTGCTCTGGGGAGCTGGTTCTCTATTCTGGAGCACTGGTTCTCTGCTCTGGAGCTTTGGATCTCTGTTCTGGATCTGTGTTTCTCTTTTCTGGAGCTGTGAGTCTCTGTTCTGGGGCACTGGTTTTCTGTTCTGGAGCTGTGGATCTCTGTTCTGGAGCACTGGTTTTCTGTGCTGGAGCACTGGTTGTCTCTTCTGGAGCTGTGGTTTTCTGTTCTGGAGCACTGGTTTTCTGTGCTGGAGCACTGGTTCTCTGTGCTGGAGCACTGGTTCTCTGTGCTGGAGCACTGGTTCTCTGTGCTGGAGCACTGGTTCTCTGCTCTGGTGCACTGGTTTTCTGCTCTGGTGCACTGGTTTTCTGCTCTGGAACACTGGTTTTGTGTGCTGGAGCTGTGGATCTCTGCTCTGGTGCACTGGTTCTCTGTTCTCGTGCACTGGTTCTCTGCTCTGGTGCACTGGTTCTCTGCTCTGGTGCACTGGTTCTCTGCTCTGGAGCACTGGTTATCTGCTCTGGAGCACTGGTTATCTGCTCTGGAGCACTGGTTTTCTGTTCTGGAGCACTGGTTTTCTGTTCTGGAGCACTGGTTTTCTGCTCTGGAGCACTGGTTTTCTGCTCTGGAGCACTGGTTATCTGCTCTGGAGCACTGGTTTTTTGTTCTGGAGCACTGGTTTTCTGCTCTGGAGCAATGGTTTTCTGCTCTGGAGCAATGGTTATCTGCTCTGGAGCACTGGTTCTCTGTTCTGGAGCACTGGTTTTCTGTTCTGGAGATGTACTCCTGTACAGATGTAAGCAGTGCTGATGTTCCAGTGTTTCCAAGCTCCTGGTTCTGAGATGTGTTATTTGCTGCCAGGTGTTTCTCCATCAGCTGCAGCCGTTTCCTCAGGAAGTCGATCTCGTGTTGACCTCGGCTCACTTCAGACAGGAGGATTTTACATTCCAGCTCCACAAGTTTGCTGATCTCCAGCACCGCTGTTTTGGCCAATGTTTCCATAACACCAGCTAACCGAGTCTGAAAAGCCGAAAGAGGAGTCAGCATCTTATATTCCCGCGTTATAGAGCGATAAAGACTAAAATAAAGCTGTTTATTTCCGTTCTAAAAAGCCCTTGAAATCCTGCTGTTTGCTGTAAAAGTTTACTATATGCTTCTAGCTCCTAGCTCGTGACTACCATGTTGGAAAACAAGGAAGATCATGTGCAGGCGCAAGCTCCAGGGTTGCCAGGTGCCGTAAAATTATGCATCATTTGGTAGTTTTATTAGACTGTAATTACTAACTTCGTGTTTATGGAGATAATTCCGGTTTATTGGATTTATTTTAAGTTATTACGGATTTAACTAGTAGATACAACTATAGTATGCAGGACAGACGTGATCTAGGACAAGGGTTAGGAACCTTTGGCTTTTCAGAGATTATTGAACGCTTTACTCCAATCTGGCAACCCGGCTGCCTAAAAGTTTTTGCTGGTCAGTTAATGTGGCTTGGGTTTCACTGCCATCTACTGAAAGGGAGATAAAAAATAGTTGGGTTAAAATATTCACTCACTCACTCATTTGCCACACTGCTTAATCCTAGTAAGGCAGCCGACACAGGCAACACAGGGCAAAGGGTAGTTACACCCTGAACAACTCACCAGACCATCGCAGTGCCAAAACACAGACCTAGGGGCAATTTGGAAGAGCCAAGTAGCCTATTATGTATGCCTTTGGACAGTGGGAGGAAACCATAGTGCCCAGAGGAAACCCATGCAAGCACAGAAAGAACATGCAAATTCCACACAGAAACGTCTTCGCCAAGCCCGGGACTCACACCCAGGACATTCTTGCTAACTACTACGCCGCGGTGCCGCCAAGTTCAAATTATATATTCTAAAAATGTAACTAAACAAATGTTAATGAAACATACCACGTAATCCAATCTATTTCCTCTACACTCTACTTATCCCTCAGGGTTGCGGGGAAGGCTCCCAGGTCACACCAGTCCATCTCAGGACTAACACAAAGAACAATTTACACTCACATTCACACCTATAGACAACTTCAGGAAGTCAGTTCATCTAAGGGAGGAGAGTGGAGTACCCAGCAGATCCCCACACAAGCACAGGGAGACATACAGAAAGGCCCGGTCAGCTGAAATAGTAGAAGCAAGAAGCTTCTCACTGTAAGGGGTATGTATCTTAATTTCTAAAATATACTTGTTCCTGGGGTGGGACGGTGGAGTAGTGGTTAGCACATCTGTCTCACAGCAAGAAGGTCCTGGGCTCAGCTAGGGCATTTTTGTGTAGAGTTTGCATGTTTTCCCTGTGATTGCTGAATTTTCAGATATGAACATTAGACTGATTGTTCCAAATTGCCCCTAGGAGTGAGTCCTACGATGGTCCTAAGAGCTGGTAAGGGTGTACCTCACCTTCCCCAGAGATAATTAGATAGACTCCAGCTTTCCTGTGACCCTTGCAGGATTAAGCTGTCCACCAAACGAACGAATGAATGAATGAATGAATGGATTGTTCTTCATTTATTTAACATAAATATTTTGTGGACGGCACGGTGGCGCAGTGGTTAGCATGTCCGACTCACAGTAAGAAGGCCTGGGTTTGATTCCCGGGCTCAGGATTTTCTGTGTGGAGTTTGCATGTTTTTCCTGTGCTTGCTTTGGTTTTCTCCAAGTACTCCGGTTTCCTTTCACAGTCCAAAAACAGTACGGACTGCACAGTATGGACATTCACATCGGCTGCTCCAAATCGCCCCTTGGTGTGAGTGTGAATGGTTGTGTGCCTGTTGGTTAGAAAATTAATGGATGAATGAATTTATGTGTGTTTTTTACAGTTGATTTTAAGAAAACCTGACAAACATGCTATTAGTATGACAAATAATGTTTTTTTAAGTATAGATTTAAAATAGTGTACCAGGTTTATAACATAAATAACAAAATCATAAATTTAAAAAAATCAAACTATTGAAAACAATGTCTAATTTGTGCATATTTTCTATTCTGCGCTCATAATAAATAGATAATACATTCATTCCATTCTATTCTATTCTATTCTATTCTAATAATAATAATAATAGATTAATTCTCAGCCAGTATTTACGACTCTGGAATTTTGTATGGCATATTCTGCGCATGCGCGGCCACAGCAGCACGCACGTGTGAGAGGTATTTACGGTAATTCCGCTCCGCACGTAGAAGATTGGCTGATTGCTGATTGGCTTTGGTCATGTCGTATGAGGAAGTGAGCAGGTTGCAATATCTACAGTTAACTTGTTAAGAGCTTAGACAGCGGAACAGGTATTTAGTAGTTCATTAATTTTATTATGGCATTAAGGACAGATGACTATTGTATCGTTGTATTATCTCATATATTACCGCATGGAAATCTAATTTTTTTGTTTGGGTGCTTCCACTTGGGTGCATCTTTCTCAGCTTTCTTACCAGATCCTTCTGGTTCACATAGTATAGACACTTCCTACTTCCCACTGGGTCCTAAACAACTCCCAACTGTGGTTTCACTTCTCTTACACACCTGATACAGGTAACCATCACATGATCAGTCCTTCCCGGGACCAAGGTTGGGAACCTCTGTACCATATACAGTAAGCGCATTAGATGTGATGTATGCCTTTTTTGGTCCTATAATGACTGAATACAAGTTCCACCATGTGGGTAGTGTAGAGTAGGGGACAGTGCTATGTTCTGACAGCCCATTGGTCCATCATCCCTACTTATATAATAATAAATCAGTTGGGCACCCTACACATTTCAGTTGGTTTAGGGTTTGGGTTAGGGCTGTCGGAATGTTGGGCTGCAACTGTTTAATTATACCTCCGTCACACTTTTGATGTTCATCGTTCATTTTCTGAACTGCTTAATCTTAATTAGGGTCGCGGGGCCATCTCAGCCGACTCTGGGCGAGGGCAGAGTACACCCTGGACAGCTCACCAGGCCATCGCAAGGTAGAAACACGCTGACGGCTATGCAGCCTACTCTTGACGAAAATCAGCAATGGTTCACAGACAGTGAGAGACATGGCCTGCATTTGATAACCCAGTTAGCTGCACTGGGGGGACAGCAGTGACATTTCGTTGATAGTGGGGCTTGACCTTGACCCCTACCACCGGGCCACTGCCCACACTTTTGATGTGTTGTGTGCTATTTAGTTTATTTAAAACTTAAACATGTTATATATTTGTTGTGGCCATGCTTCAGATATTTTCCAGACTGGAACATTTTCAGAACTTTGTGCGAAGGAAAGGTTACACCTTGAAGACCTCTCCAGTCCATCACAGAGCTAACATACACACGTAGTAGGGGCAATTAGTAACAACCAGTAAGCCTAATGTCCATGTCTTTGGGTCATGGGAGGAAACCGGAGTACCCATGCAAACATGTAAAGAACATGCAAACTACACACTAGAATGTTTTCAGATTCCAATAAAAATGATAAATGTAATGTTTTGACTAATTTCTTATAAGCAGTTTTTCCACCACAGTATTATCAGATTCTTCAATCTGATTGGATGGAAGATGTTAATGAGGTTTCAGTAATGGCAGCTTCAACAGTATCGCCTGTGTTCTGACTGCGTTTGTTACGTAGCTAAAAAATGTTAATTTAACGTTAATCGATAGCAGAGAATAAATTCACACTGGACTCCACATCAAAGGCCTAAGGCTTAAATCTTAAAGTTAAACGTAAAATTTTAACCTTAAACTTAATACCTAACAGCTGTGTAGCATCATGTTTATAGGTTACACAAATTGACAGGACACTCGGTTGTAAATCATATCACATCTTCTAACATGCTTGCGTTTCTATACCTTTCACTGCATCATCTAAAACCGGCCGTACAAACAAAATGTTTTGTTCTTCTTTACCAAAGAAACATAAACCTGGTTATAAGTTATCCATAAGCAGACGCTTGTTTAACATCTATCCATGGAGTCTCCAGTGTCTTTATGTTTATCAGAAAGGAGAGGAATATTTACAGCTGCTATAGCATAAGTGAGAACAGGAACCTACTTATTGTACAGACATTTTACGCCTTTCTGTGATCCTAGGGGCAATGTCAGGCAGAAGAGTGGTAGCATTCGCTTCAGCAGCCGAGCTCGGTTCGGCTCTGGCCCGTCTCATAGTGGCACGAGCTGAGAAAACACTAAGCAACGGCGCTGGCTCTTTTTCCCTCGGACTCTCTGGTGGAAGTCTGGTGTCCATCCTGAGTAAGGAACTGCCTGTGGTGCCGAACCTGGACTGCAGCCAGTGGCTGGTTGGCTTCTGCGATGAGCGACTGGTTCCTTTCAGTGATCCCGAGAGCACTTATGGACTTTATAAGGTAAATGGAAGAGTGCACTAATGTTTGGTGCTGTGTCAGAGCCTAATGGTGGAGGTGATGTGTAAAGAGTTACAACATTACTGCTGTACATCTTCCTGTTACACCACAGAACATGATTACAAATCAGACACAAAACCTTTTAACTGATGAAAAAGGGTAAAAATGTCATGTAATGCCATACATACAGTTAATAGCAAAGGTTTGTATACTATTAGGATAAAAAGAAAATAATGACCTTGCTTTGATGTTAATAAATAATGAAAATGCTTCAATGGCTTATTAGATTATTGTGGGGGATCAAAGAGAATACTAATATGTGTATATTTTTGTTTAGAATAAAATGTAAACTAAAAAAAAGTAAATAATCTTGTACATTTTGTAGAGAATAAGTTTTAAGCTCATTCACATTTTAAGTATATTCTACATGAAACACAAGAAAAGCAAACTAAAAGGAGGTTTTTTTTGGTTTTAATTATCCATTTAAAAGCATGACATGACAGTGGTGAATCAATAATTCAAGCATTATCCACCCAGATTCAAGCATTATCCACTCACCATAATGTCTAATATCTCTGAGATAGCGGACCAGTCAGATCGCGCCATTCCTGTGTAGTTTATACTATTATTTGGTATGTGGAGAGGAATTAATAGCTTCTTCCTTATTAGTCTGAAGAATATGAATAGTTCTGATTTAGTGTTTATGTCAGTGCTGTGATGAGCCTTTATGATGTGATGGACACAGCTTGTCATCACTATTTCATTCGTGACGTCCTCCTTGCTTTCTTCTTCATTTTTAGAAAGAGTTGTTTTCAAAAATGAACATTCCAGACGACAGGGTTTTGGCAATCGAGCCGTCTCTACCAGTACAGGAGTGCGCTGAGGATTACGCCAGCAAGCTGAATAAGGTACACTGTTTCCAACATGCTTTTAATATACACTCATTTCTTGGTCAGATTTTTACATCTCCTCATGTCTCTGCAGGCGTTCGGAACAGATCAAACGCCAGTGTTTGATATGTTGTTGCTTGGCATGGGACCTGACGGACACACATGCTCCCTTTTCCCAGATCATCCATTGTTACAGGTGAAACCCAAAAGTTCCAGGAAATGGGTGCATTTGAGGAATCGTTACAAACAGTAACTGTATTATAATGCGGTCTCTGCACTTAGAGTATTTAAGGGATGTCTTTATTATGGAACATCGTCAAATCTATTCCCACAGCTGCCACATTCACCGCCGGCTACATGCATAAAGTCTATTCTACATCATCTACACTTCTGATTTGTGTTTCTGTTCCAGGAAAAGCACAAAATTGTAGCCCCGATCAGTGACTCTCCTAAACCCCCACCTCAGAGAGTCACCCTTACCCTCCCTGTGGTGAATGCGGCCCGCTGCGTGGTATTCGTGTCCACTGGAGCCAGTAAAGCCCCCGTTCTCAAGGCATGTACTGTACCAAAATTTATTTTTCACATATTCTGTATCCATTCTGCTTTGTTTATGTAAGTGAAAGGAAGTCATGCTTATAAATTTGATTCTGTAATGAAAATAAAGGGTTTTTTTCTTTCTCCTGTATTTCTCTTGACCTTCACAGCAAGTACTGGAGGGTGGAGATGGTCTGGTCCTGCCAGCAGCCCTCGTCGCTCCGATCCAGGGTGAGCTCTTCTGGCTGGTGGATGAACCAGCAGCCGCCTCCTTAACACTTGATGTGGAGCGACCAGGACCTGGTGCTAAACTCTGATCTTAGAAGAGGAACTCTACTATTTACATAAAATAAAGAAATTTCAGATTGTATTGTTCTACCTTAGTTATGGGGCTCTAACTGGCAAATTATTACATTTACGTCAGTAGATATGAGGAAAATAGCTTCAGATTAAACAAGAAAACTTGTTTGTAAAGTC
>JAOUQZ010000028.1:2379482-2394655 GCA_028564935.1 Neosilurus hyrtlii
CACACACACACACACACACACACACACACACACACACACACACACACACACACACACACACACACACGAGCACACACGGGATAGTGTTAGGCTTATGAATCTCAGGCAGTATACATATATTCAGTGTGTACAAATGTAACTCAAATAGACAAATAAACTTTCGTCAAGGAAAACAACAGAGAACATCAGCGGCAACAGGGAACATGGAACATGAGCCTCCTTTGATCTTACAGGTCCTTCCAAAGCCACAAGCCCTTCCACATATGTTCTGACTGCTGGTTTGTCCACAGTAGGGACACTCACAAGTAGGGGGGGTAACACTGGCAGCTTGGTGATTCTGGTGCTTGAGTCTCCAACCTGAGGCAACACCCCAGAGCGTTAACCAGTGAGCCCACCTATTACCACACTGAATGCTGTTACCATACCACAGTGGATTGTTTTTCAGTAATTACATGCCTTAAAGTCTATTACTCATACCCCAGCAACTTGATAATGATTACATTTCTGTTTATAGTAACTGCTGTGGAAGATCTACGTAACAGATTAGTTCCTGTTTTAAGAGCAGCTATAAACAGCCGTTCCCCTAACAGCCACTCTATTTTATTATTTATTTATCTGGAAGTTAAGACATAAAAGCCCCACACTTTTTTCCTGTTGCCGAGAAACCGCAAACTCATCTGTCCTGCAGACATAATTACTTATGTATGTTGCCCCGCAATCCTGTGGCGAGCTGTTCAGGGTGTACTCTGCCTTTGCCCACAGTCAGCTAAGATAGGCTTAAGCCTCCCTATGACCATCAGCCTTCGATCACCTGTTGTAATAAAGATACTTGCATTCTTGAATCTGATTGGTCAGATGGTGTCTCTGGGAGCAGTCCTGAAAATAGAGCAGCTGCAAATCTGCAAATATATGCATGTTATAGTTTATTAATCACACAGGGATTTATCTGCTCTGCAACAGATTGTAAAAGTGTGTATTCACTGATATAGTAACATATTCATTCATTCATCTTCTGAACCGCTTATTCTCTAAGCAAATGTTTGTTTAATATTTTGTCTTTAATGTCAGCACTTTTAAACACTAGGATTCCCAACATGGAAAATAGTTCAAAACTGAGGAAGTTATATTTTTATATTTCTCAGTAGTATAATGTGCTTTAAGGGACAGAAAAGGAGAAATTGTTGAAGGAAGGTGGTTTGTGTGACTTGCTCATTTGCTCAGACCTTTAAAAACATGCTTGTTTTATATATGATCTAGTGCCAGATTGCAAATGTTAACATGCTCAATTGTGAAATAGGCTGGTTAAAATGTTATACAGGAAAAAAAGCTAATGAAAGTTTATTATTACCCCCAATTTATATTTACCTCCACCCAAAACGGAGTTATGCCAATATGTATAGTCTAAAAATTATGTATCATAATTGCCGAGATTTTTGAAGCTGTTTCTCTGTGAGCAAAACCCTGACCACACTCATAAATAGATTTTTACCAAACTTGGTGGAAACACTACTCTGCCTGAGTCCCAGAGATGATTTAATTTTGGAATGTCAAGGTCAAAAGTAAAGGTCAGAGCGAGGTCACAAATTTTGTATTTTATAACTTTGAAACAAGTGCCAATAGACATGCCATTACTATAGGACACTACTATAGTAGAAAGCATATATAGTAGAAAGCACTTTCATTTGCAGCATTTGGCAAATGCTTTATCCAGAGCAACTAATATTTATGATTGTTTTTTTTATACAATTGAAGGTTAAGGGCCTTACCCTTAGGCTTAACCACTCGTTCCAATTAACCAATCAACACACTCATTCCAATCAACCATCAATCATTTTTGACCTTGAGTGATCTTCAAAGGTCAAACCCTAGCCATCTTGTAAATTCTTTAATTAAGGGAGGTTATGCCACCTCAGGCATAAAATTTTTAAAACCTCCATAAAAAATCAATATAACATGACGGGGTGGCAAATTTCATCCGAAAATGGCCACAGTTCTCCATGTGGTCAAGTTCCAAGACCTAGCATACATGTGTTCAATTTGTAATATAAATTTCTTTATAATAATGATGTAACAATTTTAATAAAAAACAGTTTTCATTAACCGTTTTGCATGTCAGGCTGGTTGGGTGCTGCTCAACAGACCCCATTTAACAGGAAAGAACAACAAATAAACAATATAAAAGAATGAAAGAACTTGCCTGCTTTTGGTCCTGGCTGCCCCAAAGGCCAAAATAATGTCACTTCCTCTTTGTGATATCTTTTAAAGCAACAGTACAGTATAGTTCAGTACAAAATAATTTAGTGTGACGGGGTGGTAAATCAAACTGAGGGACACACTTAAATCATAACATTTTAAGAATAAATAATGTTTTTTATTTTTAATAAATGTGTCTTGTGTATACAGGGACACACATATAATCCTGAAAATAATAACATTTTGAGAAAAAATAGAATATTATTTAGTGATATTTTACATGCAAATATTATGCTGGTCAATACACATGAAAATGATCACGTACTGATCAAAATTTAATAAAAGTAATATGTTGCTCTTTAAGAATAGTATTCTTTTATATATCATGTTTATAAGAACACGTAATTTAGTATCTGTAAACTTTGGAAACACACTTTTTCCAAATGATCAAATAAGTGCTATAAGTGCCCCTCGGGTTACATAAATATGACTCTGGTGCATTATAAAGCTTAGTAGGAAGTAATTAATTACTTTTTAGATGTATTAAAAACCTGTGTATGTGTGACTGTGTGTTTCAGGTCTGTGGAAGAGCTACTCGCAGATTCTGATGTTCAGTCGCTCTCAGAAACAGTAGACACAACACTGGATGATTTGTCTGTAAGGCAGAATAAATAAATAAATAAATAATGCCATGCTTGTCATTTTTTTCCTTATTAACATTTTGTCTGAATTGAGAATGTTTTGTTTTTGCTCTTTGCAGAATGAGGATGTTGAAAACACACTCGTCTGTCCAGATGGAGAAGAAAAAGATGATGGTAGCATGTCGGGTAAATAATTGGTTAAAGACTTTAAAGAGACGTGTGTGTGTGTGTGTGTGTGTGTGTGTGTATGTGTGTGTGTTTTAAGTATATACTCAGTCATAAAAAGAATTCATGTAAAGTCATGTCTCACTGTGTGCTGAATCTCCCCACCCACTCATATATCATGAAAGAACTGATGTCATCATTTTTCCAGTTTTTTTTTTCTTTTCATGTGATGGGGGATGGGCTTCAGCCTCCTATAAACACTAATCAATAATAAAGCTGTTCAGAAAATTAAAGGAAAGGAAATAAATATAGATTATAATAGAATGATATCCCAGACAAATGGACACCATATCAACTAATGTTTACGTAGTGTTTGATCTGTTTTCCACACTCACATGACTCAACATACAATTCCCTGTAAGTGATTAGTTCAGCAGGCATTTAATTCAACGAGAACTCTAATGGATATAATATTCCTGACTGGTTCTAGATATTAAAAAGGCAATAATATATATATTTTTTATTATATTTAATTAATGATTATAATTAGTAGTAGTAGTAGTGGTAATAGTATTTGCAACAATGGTGGACAGCAAAGTGTTCAGTGGATGCAATATGTGGATTAAAAGTGTTTGAGGACGTCAGACAGGCAGATAAATCCAGAAGACAAAAAACTCATAAACAGCAAACAACCAAACGATCAGATGAACAGCACAGCAGAGATAATCCAAGAGCAGAATCAAGGAAAAAATTATCATATACATGTGCAAGGGCAGAGGCAAGACAGGTAATTAATACTGGTTAATCAAAACAGGTTATTATTATCATTTGTTGTAGTAATAGTAGTAGCGATAGTAGTAGTAGTAGTTGTCGTAGTTAGCTATAAGGTTTCACGTACCACAAATGAAGTTGCCAGCTCCACCAGCTCTGTCATCCACACCTTTTTTATTTTTGTGATTGCTCAAAAATGCTGAATGGATTTCTTAGGCAAGTAGCCTGTACCATGGAGATGCACTATTAAGCTTTTAGCGAAGTTCTATAATTTTTTGTTCAAATAAAATCAACATTATGATGAGTCTGTAACAACTGCTGCTCACAAGCTGCTCAAATCAACAAGTTTTATTCCTTGGACAACTACATAAGCATGTAACAGGATATATATTTGTAATAATTACATCCATTTACAGATCAGACACGCACTAGTTTTTGTTGTATAACTGGAAGCATCTTTGTTGTTATTAGTATTAATAATAATAGTATTCATTTTTACTTTTAACTAATAATAATATGTTGTAGTCTTCATTACTGCTGTCATTTCACGCTCTTATACTTATAGTTGTGGTTGTGTGTATATTTAGCATCATGCCTATTTTTGTGATCTGCACCAGTATTACCACAGCACTTTAATTCCCTTCTTTACCCTTTCTTACACACAATTAACCACCTGAGCTAACTAACAGGATTAACACAGGATTAAAGCAGAAATACAGATTAAACTACAAACAGTTACAGAGGATAGATGGATGGATGGATGGATGGATGGATAGATAGATAGATAGATGGATGAAAGATCTATAAGCAAGAAGCAGCTTAATGAGCAAATAAACTATTGAGTAAAGACAATGTACTTGACATTGCATAATAATATAATGACATATTTATAAAACCTAAAGAAGAAATTGTTACATAATTTAAGTGAGGCATGCCAAAGCTGAAAGTCTTTAATAATAGCACTGAGTGAACAGAAATACAAAGGAACGGGGCGGGGCTATTGTTTATCTTTATCCAGTCTACAAAGCCAGTGCCCCATTTAGAAAGATTAGCAGATTCACATACACACAAACCACACATGAACAACAACTCCACATCAAACTCTCAGAATTGTGGTATATGACACTACAGATATATACCTAGATGATACACAGGGTGCTGGCAGAGTCAGTAGGCAGCAGGAGGTGTACCTGGGGTGTGCTGGAGGTGTGTTAGGGTGAGGTGGGGGTAACACACTGTTCATTGTGATGCTGATGTATTCACTCTCAGCCCAAGATGCTGATGTGGCCATGTGTCGCTGCGAGAACGGCGTGGAGCTCGCCTTACAGTATGCCAAGATGTGGTGCCGCTACGCCAAGGACCTTCTGACCTGGATAGACAAGAGAATCAGCCTGGGTGAGAGTGACTTTTTTTTTTCCGCAGGCACCATTCCAAAGAATACATCACTCAGTGTGATGCTGTTATACAAAACAAATCTTGTATAACCCCTTGAAGTGGATTATTTCACTTTAAACTCATGCCCTTTTGTTCTGTTTCACAGCAATTTGCCAAAACATATAATTTTTAATGGGTTTCTTCTGGGTACTCCAGTTTCCTCCCACGGTCCACAAATATGCACATTAGGCTAATCGGCTGTTCCAAATGGACCCTGTGTGTGTGTGTGTGTGTGTGTGTGTGTGTGTGTGTGTGTGTTAATCTGGCGAGCTGTTCAGGGTCTTCACCTCACCGCAACCATTGTTAGACTAAGTGGTTTGGCAAATGAGTGAGTGAGAGTATACAGTAAAGTAGAATGGTCTAAATCTCAGATCATTATCATCAGATCATAACAGTAAATATAGCAACTTTTCACCCAGGAGGGATTATAATACAGACTACAAGATCTTATCAGGGAGGATGACAGAAAGAAAAGGACTTGGGATTACCCAGGAATCACATCACATGATATAGATATCATATTTAAATAAAAACACCACATTAAGAGAGGCTGTCTTAAAGGGGGGCGTCTCCATTGGTCTACCAGCCCTACTCGTTTAAGACAGGCACCTTGCTTAAATTAGTTGGTTACAGTTTGAGTTAGAGTTGTCAGACTAATGGGCTGTGGCTTGTCAGTTTCCTCCATGTTTACCAGGTTCTCCCAACTGGTAGAAAAAAGCTAGATAAATTGGATTCACTAATAGCAGTGTAGACCTGCATTTGGCTTTAAAAAGTACTGTCTGTATTTGCTAGCAAGACACAGTGACGATTGCGCCTGAGGGACCCAGGCTGGCACAAAATATGGGAAGAAGAATATTTAAATCCAGCACGCAAATTGATCTACTAAGGTTTACGATACACAGTTTATTGCTGAGGGCGGCGCGGTGGTGTAGTGGTTAGCACGTCCGCCTCACAGCAAGAAGGTCCTGGGTACGATTCCCAGCTCGGGCGTTTCTGTGTGGAGTTTGCATGTTCTCCCTGTGCTTGTGTGGGTTTCCTCCGGGTACTCCGGTTTCCTCCCACAGTCCGAAAACATGCACGGTAGGCTAACTGGCTGTTCCAAATCACCCCTAGGTGTGAGTGTGTGAGTGATGGCCCTGCGATGGCCTGGCGAGCTGTCCAGGGTGTACCCCGCCCTCGCCCAGAGTCAACTGAGATGGGTGCCAGCCTCCCCACGACCCTAATTAGGATTAAGCGGTTCAGAAAATGAATGAATGAGTTTATTGCTGATTGTGGCTATATTTACTGCATGTCTTATTTTTTGCGCTTGACATGGTGGTAATTATTGCTGTGCGGATGAAACATCACAGACAGTTCGGTCAGACTGTGTAACCGTTTCTTTCCTCAAACCATCAGGCTCCTCAACACCCAGGACTGAATTACACAAAAATCTCTTTCTCTCACACGCACACACACACATACACACATACACACACACACACATACACACACACACTCATTCTCTCTCTCTCTCTCTCTTTCTCTCTTTCACCTGTGTGGACGCACATAACTTTCATTGTTCACTATTTATTGCACTACCTCAACCCTGTTATTATTTCATAACGCTGCGAAGTTTATATTTATATCTATGCCTATGTTCTATTTGCACAACCTCAACCGCTGCTAGTCTGTACATCATTCATTTTTATTCCATCTCATCTTTTTTTTTCTTTCGGCGCTAAGTGTCTCATTCTTGTGTTGTCTTTTCTTTTTGCTCTGTCTTTGCACTGTTTGCACATAGTACACTTTGCACTTTATGTTGCTAGGACAAAAACCCTGGTCCAAGCTCTGGGTTGATCTTTATGTTGTATGTTGATGTAGCACCTGGTCCTGGAGAAACGTTGTTCATTTCACTATGTACTGCGTCAGCTATATGTGGTTGAAATGACAATAAAGCTTCGTGAACTTGAACTTGAACTTGAGGTCAGGTGATGTGACGTGATCGTTAATGACATGAAATAAATAAAGATCTAATGATATTCATGTGTTACTGAAATGTTCTCTAAACCTACGGTTTCTAAATGGTGTACCTTACATGTCGAATCTAAGTTTGAGTGTTTGGTTACCTCATTTTTATTCCCTTCAACAAACAAGATATTTCAACGAATACATCTAAATATACGTAGGGTATGTGTAGGGGTTTGAGAGTTCCCAAAAAAAACTAAGGAAAATTATATGGACACTCCACTTTTAGGTTGAGCATAAATCTATATATTTTGCTTTTCTTATTACAACCAACAAGCTTTGTCTGTCATGTTAGTCAGTGATCTGCACCTGAATGTCATCTATGATGTAGTGGTTAACACATCCATCTAACAGCAAGAAGGTCCTGGGTTTCCCTGCTTACATGTGTTTCCTCAGGGTGCTCTAGTTTCCTCTCACAGTTCAAAGATATGCATGTTAGGTTAATTCCAGGCTGTTCCAAAATTGCCCCTCGGTGTGAGTGTGGGTGTAAATGGTTGTGTATGTGTTGGCCCTGCAATGGCCTGTTGAGCTGTTCAGGGTGTACCGCACCTTCACCCAGTGTCGGCTGAGATAGGCTCCAACTTCCTGGTGACCCTAATAGGCGAAATGAGTGAGTGAGATGAGTGAATGTCATTTGCTTGTTTGAGACCCTGCTCTAAATTGCACTGCTCTTGGTATACTGTGTGTGTCATAGTGCAGTAAACTGCGCGTGTGTTTAGAAAACTACATTGTTTGTAGATCACCCGCAAACTGCCCACACACCTCTCAGAGCTATTTTAGGATTGCACCCACATGCTCTTTTGACCTACTTGGTAAATCTGATCCTAAAATTCTACACAAGTGCGAATGTGTGTGTATATGGTGTCCTGAAATAAAGTGCCAGTGTGATCCTGTTTTATCCCACCTCGTACCCAGAGTCCCTGGAAAAGACTCCACTGATAAGCATTAATCGCTTCATGAGTATTTACTGCTTAGGATAAATCACTAACTAGAGACAAATCAATAAATAAAGGCTTCCCAATAATCAGGATTTCCCTGAATAAAGATTATTTCTCAAAATTATAAAATGTGTTTTTTAAAAAACACTTTTGGCTAATAAATAATGAGGCTGATGATGTCATTCAATTTTAATAAAGCAAGGATACATTTCACTTCCTTTCTCCTTTAATATACAGCAAACCCTTTCTGTAACTCCACACTGCTCCACTCGTCACAGCAGTGCAGTAGGTCTTCTTCCATCAGGCGTCTCAGACACGCCGTCATTTTCTTCTTCATTTCTGGATCAGACTTGAGTTCCCTTGAATGCAGACTGGATTCATCCTTGGAGACCCTGGAGATTTTTTTTAATCCCAATGCACTGTCCGCTGCTTGTTTCAGGATTGCAGTGGAAGATCCCAGTCTTGTCATGTGTGATTAAAATTTTTTAATTATTATTTGAAATTTGGGTCTACTTTAGTTTGTTTAAATATTTTTTTACTTTTTTGGGGGTGTTTGGGGAGGCGGACACCCTTTGCATCATTGAATTTTGTCAAGTTCAGATTTTTGCGAAAAATTTGCCGAACAGTCTCTTTTTCCATGAAGATCATCTCTGCAGTCGTTCTGATGCTGAGTCATCAAGCAATCTGGGCGATTTCTTTCAGTTTTTAAACATTTGTTTCAGTTCTTGACGTGCATGTGCATCCACAATGTTCCTTAGCTTCAACATCCTCTTGACCTTCACAAAATCTTTTGTTCTTCTTAAACGATACAATTCAATTAAATTTTATTTGTATAGCGCTTTTTACAATTGACATTGTCACAAAGCAGCTTTACATGGTAAAAGAAATTTAAGGAGGAATTTAAACATTTTTCTACAACCTCCAAAACACACAATGACACCCTCATAACAACAGGTGTCTAATTCATTTTTTTCCCATTTTGCGATTTTATACCTAACTCATGTATTTTTTTATTTTCCAACAATGTACACCTTTCCTTGTCCTTTCCTAAAGCAAAAAAAAAAATGACTTAGGCACTTTTGTCATGAGGGTGACGACAGGCATGTCACCTGCATTCTATCTCATAAACTTCAGTCAGCATTTGAAGACATTTCAGGAGCTGTTTTGTTCAATTTCACCCGAAAATTTCAAACTGGTGTCACAAGGTTTTAGTGGTTAGCAATTCCGCCTTATACAGAAAGAAGGTTCTGGGTTCAAGTCCTGGACTCGGGTGTTTCTGTGTAAAGTTTTCCCTGTGCTTGCGTGGGTTTCTTCCCACAGTACAAAACCATGCACATTAGGCTAACTGGCTGCTCCAAATTGCCCTGATGTGTAAGTGTGAATGGTTTTGTGGGTTTGCCCTGTAAAGGTCTGGCAAGCTGTTCAGGGTGTACACTGCCTTCACCCAGTGTCGGCTGAGATAGGAGCCAGTCTCGCCACAACCCTAGTAGGATTAAGCGGGTCGGCAAACGAGTAAGTTTCAAACTGATGTGCTGCTTGATTTATGAATTGATCATGACCGAAAAAACACACCTGGATGTAATGTTTAACTTAACATGCATGTTTTACCTTTGAAATGAAAAAAATGAAATGAAAATTGTTTTTCTTCTCCTATTGGTCAATGTAAATCACCCAACATCCCAATTTAAATCAGCTCAATCTCATTATTTAGTAGCCACACCTCGTGTACACTCCACAAACATTCTGCTAAATATCTGCTCATTCATATCTTCCCCCATCCTTAGGGGGTGATCACACTAGAGGTATGATAGAAAAGCAGCTGATGCGAATTGATTTATTATTTTTTTTGTAGGGTTTTTTTGTGCAAATTTTGAAATTCACGTCAAAATGTTTTGGGATTCCACATGCAAGCAATATATTTTACGCCTTAAATACGTATACTGTGCGAAAATCGCGCAACAATTTTGCGATTGATTTGCGAGTAATTTACGATTGTTTTGCGAAAAAAAGTGAATCTCCTGTCGTAAAGTCGTATTTTGTTCCCTTTTTGTTCTCAAACTATTCACTTTTTATTTGTGCGTTATTAGCGTGAACAAAATGTGAATAAAATTTGAATGATGACAAAATACACGGAATGTGGCGGACGCCAGCAAGTCTCTCACTTTTCTCAAACTTTCTGCATAGAAGTCTCCAACTTGTCACTTTTCTTTGCGAATGAAAATTAATAATTTGTGTGCAAATTGACAACTTTGCGACCTTCTCACGACATGTTCAGAATGTTTGAGGAGAGTTTAAGACTACTCTGCATCAGAGCCTCATTTTTTTAACATTCACAGAAATTTTATACATTTGAATTTTTTGGAAATGAGTTCAGAAACCAGGTGACCAAAATATGATGCCGCGAATGTCGCGAGACAAATTTAAGAACATTTTAAGAATGAAAAGCGACAGTCGCAAATTGCTTTTCTATCACACCTCTAGTGTGATCACCCCCTTAACACTGAAGGTGAAGTGTAACGTTTTCTTTGCGTATCATGTGATGTTTATATTAATATTGCGGTCATGGTTTCTTTACAGAGCAAGAATTTGCCAAGAGTATCATGAAGGCAGCAGAAACAACAAAGCTTTGTATTGCTCAGCAGGTACATGCGTGTGTGTGTGTGTGTGTGTGTGTGTGTGTGTGTGTGTGTGTGTGTGTGTTTGTGTGTGTGTGAGATCTACTGGATAGGATATACAGAAACACAAGTCATTAGTAAAGGCTGTTTCTTTATTTATTTATTTGCATTTATTTATTTATTAAACATGTGTTTGTTTGCACGTGTGTGTGTGTGTGTGTGTGTGTGTGTGTGTGTGTGTGTGTGTGTGTGTAGGACTTGATGCCATTGCAGGTGATCTACAGCATGGTTTTGGAGCAGGACATGAAGAGTGGCACATCATCCAAACACACCACTGAACTTGTACATCAGCGCTGTTACCAGGTACTCCATCACAATACAACTCGTCAACCAGTATTCTTAACTAGTATTGTTACTATTTGTCCAGCTAATCACAACTAGTCATGTTAGGTGTATGCTTAGAAATACGACACCAACATTTCTTGTTTGCAAGATACAGTCTACACTAATGAACCTCTTCGGGATAATTATAGGACCTCAAGGTAACTCTGAGGGTTAAAAAGATACATAATATGTTCCCGAGCATAAAACAAACCTTTAAATGGAATATAAATTAAAACAAAGGAAAAAAAATTCTTGAGGGAGGCATATTTCAACTACTTTAAACTTTGGTGGGACCACCCTCCTTATACTGTTAGAAACACAGGGAGGCATGGTGGTGTATGGCTAAGTTGCTGATTGGATACTTCCCAGTCCAGATAAGTGATTTACTGACAGCGTGTCAACCAATCAGATTGTGCATACTGTCACTGGCAAATAATAAAGATCTAATATTCCTTCATTTCATGCCTTCCCAAAGGCTTTGTCTGCCAAGCGGAATGAAATTGAGAAGTGGCGTCGGGAGTTTAAGGAGCAGTGGACCCGGGAACAGAAGAGAATGGTTTGTAGTACAGGATTGAGAACTGACTACATCCAAACACACTCTTTTGCTCTTGATATGTTTATATGAATATTGTCTATGTGTGATGTAGAATGACTCAATCGTGGCTCTGAAGCGAGCTCGACAGCAGTACGTACAGCGCTGCGAGGAGCTGGAGAAAGCCAAAGCCATGACGGCCAAAGGAGTCGATGAATTCAGCGGGACAAAGACACTGGACAAGAGGAGAAAATCTCAAGATGAAGCTCAGTCCAAGGCAAAATATCTGATACTTGAGCATTCTACACCCACACAATTAAAGGAAGAATTTATAATAAATATTGGCACCCTACAATGGAAAGGGCCTTCATACAGACTGAATACACTCAAGCGAACCCTGAAGCCTTTTCCATACTCTAAACACAATGTCATCAGTAACAGAAACTATCAAACAGTTCTCAGGACAATATTTAAGTTAAAATATACAGTAAGCCTTCCATTAGCACAAAATAAACCATGACAGAGTGATCAGGAGCCTGACACATAGCCGAGTGTTCTTATTTAGGAGATTATTTTGTAATAATGACTGGTTTGGTATATGCTATATGTATGTTATATGTATGGTATTCTTATTACATAGCTGCTTAAAAAAGAAATCACTCATGTGACAGAAATATTGATTTAAAATTTTAAAAAGTAGTGTAATGGTTAGTACGTCTGCCTCACAGCTAGAAGGCCTGGATTCAATTCCTGGGCTCGGGCGTTTCTGTGTGGAGTTTGCATGTTCTACCCGTGCTTGTGTGGTGTTCCTCTGGGTACTCCGGTTTCCTCCCAATGTCCAGAGACATACACATAAGGCTAATTGACTGTTTCAAAATTTCCCCTAGGTGTCAGAGTGAATGACTGTGTTTGTGTTGGCCCTGTAATGGATTGGCGAGCTGCTCATGATGTACCACACTTTTGCCCAGAGTCGGCTGAGATTTAGGGAGGTTCTAGCCTCCCGACGACCCTAGTAGGATAAAGCAGCTCAGCATATAAGGGTTATTTTCTGTTATCGTGCACTTAATAGCTGCTATAAATTCTAATTAATAGATATTAAAAGGACCAAAATTCATTCATTTTCTGAACCGCTTAATCTTAATTAGTGTTGCGGGGAGGCTGGCGCACATCTCAGCCAACTCTGGGTGAGGGTAGAGGAAACCCTGGACAGCTTGCCAGGCAATATCACAGAGTAGAAACACGCTGACGGCTATGCAGCCTACTCTTGAGAAAAATCTCAAGATTAATTCTGCGTTAACAAACCTGAGATAATCACTAATCAGAGTCAGCCATCCACAAGATCATAATTAAAAATCAGATTTCGGATTCAGAAGGATTTTAAACAATAACACATTCCTTCCTACATTGCACTTTCAGCGAGAATATCAATGGTGATGTAGTACATCATGTTGTTGGTGTTATTTTTATCATTCGATGCAGGTTTCAGAGTCTGAGACGTTATATAAGCAGTGCGTGAATGATGCGAAGGCTCATCAGGATGAGTTGGAAAAAGTGAAGGAGAGGATCATCGTCCACATCCGCAAGCTCATCTGCCAAGGAGACAACGTGCTCAAAGAGGTATACAACCATTTTTTTATTGGAAACTTAAACTCAAGAGTTTATGATACACAAAGGTTGTAGCTTAGTCTTTACTTGTGATGCAGATTTAATGCTACAGTACATGATAGAGATTTTTGATTAGTAAATGAACACTATGGGGCATCACAGAGGTGCAGTGATTAGCTCTGTCGACTCACGGCAGGAAGGATCTGGGCTTGAACCTTGCAGCCTTTTAAGTTTTTTCTGTTTTCTCATGGTACTCCAGTTTCCTCCTACAGTCCAAACTGGGTTTTATATGGCAGAAGATTCGAATCATTAAATAATGAAAATTAATAAATGAATTATGACTTTGTTGTTATTTAAAAAGGGCGGCACGGTGGCGTAGTGGTTTGCATGTCCGCCTCATAGTAAGAAGATCCTGGGTTCGAGTCCTGGGTTTGGCAAAGGCATTTCTATCTGGAGTTTGCATGAATTATAATTAAATTAACACATAACCCTTGACACGGTAGACAGTATAATAAGAAATAAAGCTTATTCATAAATAAAAATGAAAAAATAAAAGTCATAAAAAAATCCCATGTATGGGGTGAGTCTGTAAAAAACGTTATTTTTTTCTCTCCACACAGGTGACGGTGAATATGTTCTTCTTCAAGAGACAGCAGATGGAACCGATCCCTTTAGGATACCATAACCTGGAGCTGACCTGCAGGCCATGCGAGCCTGGAGAACCCTACCTGCTCTATGTCTCCAGGAAGTGTGGACCTGAGCAGCCCCTCCAGACCTTCACCTTCCAGGAGTTCATCCCTCATAACAAGAGGCGAGTTATGATTAATAGGATAAATAGAACTAGGACAGGGTTAGTACATGAGCACTGATCCAGACCTGATATCTAATGTTTATTTCACAGAACTCGTAAATTGAATAACGCACTGCAGGACTCACCTACTGTAGCAGAGGACATGAAACGCTACAGTGATGGAAGTACGTCCTAGTTGCTTACTGCTGCTTTAATAATATAATTATAGTACTTGATTACACCTTAATTTGTTCAGCTTCACTGCTGCATTTGAAATCTCTCTGAGATTTTCTTTTTTTGGACTGTTAATAAACAGGACGCACCGGATACAGTGACTGTGACAGCATTGGTGGAAGCCTGGAGTCTCTTTCCAGTCCAGGTGAGATGGTTATCACTTAAATTCAATTTAATTAACAATGTCAATTTAAAACATTCAGTAATACATAATCATAAGTGTTTTTTAAATAATTAATACCCATATAAATGGTTAAGGGTTTTTTCAGTGACTTTTAAATATTTTTTTGTTGTTTGTAATTAATTTTTGTTATTATAATAAAATAAATCAGCAATTAAATAAATGGCATAATAATAATAATAACAATAATGATAATAATAATAGTAATAATTAAAAAATAAAGTAATAAACACTGAAAATCATGAAGGAAATGAAATTGTCATCTGTAACATATTTAAAAAGGAGGTGGAAGCAGAATAATCGTATTGAATCCCACCCTGTAGCTCATTTATTGATCATTAGTGTACCCACTTCCCAGCTGATATCTGCCTTCATGCAACACTCATACTCCAAAATATGTACAATTCTACTAAATTATTGACAAAAAAGAGGCTTTTTTGGACCAGTGGTGTAGTGGTTAGGGTGCTGGGCTCATGATTGAGTGGTCATGGGTTCAAATCCTAATAAGACCTCCACTGTGCTGAGACTATCCGGCAAAGCTTCAACCACTAGAGTGCCTCTGTCCAAAAGGTAGCATCCCATCCAGGAGGAGTTAAGCTCCTAAGTCGCGTCATGCTACAGAAACCAGTATAAGCTCCAAAAGCCCAACAGACTTTACCTTTATATATATATATATATATATATAT
>JAOUQZ010000028.1:2437984-2447984 GCA_028564935.1 Neosilurus hyrtlii
TGTGTGTATATATATATATATATATATATATATATATATATATATATATATATATATATATATATATATATATAAAAGCTAAAAAGATTAGTATAATATACATACAGTAACAAACTCTAACACTACTCAAAGAGATCAGTCTTGGGAGGAGCGGGTAAATATTTTTACTAGCCAGTGTATCTTGAGCCGTGCCATTGATGGATAAACTTGACTTTTCTTTTTTGCAGATTCAGAAACTGTTTTCCATGACTTGGACAGCGATGGAAGCCTGGGTCACCTCGGCGACTGTCTCTTGGCGACAGCTGAGGGAGGAGTGCTGGCAGGACGCGTGGGAAATCCGATTGACCGCCTGTATTCGATGCAAAACTCCTACTTCACCTCGTGACCCCTCTTCACCTCTGACCCCAGACTAACTCCACCGCAGTCCACCAGAGAAGCAGCAAACAAACAGACAAAGCCTCGCTCAAAGACCAGCGTGTTTGCCCAACTAAGCCTACCAGATCTCTCATCCCTCAATCACGCACGACTTTATGTCCATCACGATCCTGTAGGAACACCATTAATGATTTTAATAAAAAACAGAAAATGATGCGGGTTAGGGTTTGACAAGGAATAAAACGATTGTACATTTGTGGCTTAATTAATATTATTAAAACCAACAGACTCATAATTTTAAGTCATAGGCATGCTGTATGCTCGATTAGGCAGCTGATTGCCAACATTTTACCTCATCATACATCTCTAACTGTTAGTGAAACACTAAATTCATTCATAAAGCCATTTTCTACCAAAAGATATTATTAAACAGTGGAAGTTAAACCTTGCATAGGAAGCTGTGAATCCATACATTTGCATAGAAGTAGTCAGAATAGAGCCACATCATATTTACAATGGAGTGCAAAAGTTTGTACACCCTAGGGCAAAATGAAGAAAAAATGATGCACAGCAAAAAGCCAAGCTATTACAGAAAGTTCAAATCATTAAACTTTCTATTTAGGATATAAATAGGACATGGGGAATTATTCAGTGGAGAGGGTACCACACTCTGAGACCGAATAATTCTCCATATCACACAAAAACCAAATTCATAATTGTTTTGTTATTCATTCAAAATATTTTCAAAGTCATTAGTCAACCTACTGTGTTGTTAGCTAGTTAGCTAGTTAGAGCATGCCAAACAGGCAACTCCTTTTTTATTTTCGAGAATTAGACCTTCTTCCACTTTCAATTTTAAAGGGTTTTTTGTTGTCTTGTACAGTCTTGAGAGCAGGCGGCCACTTATTCACTAGGTTTCTTTGGGACGAGGAGGAGAGGAGGAACATAGATATATATAGATGATAGATAGCTATGCCCTGCAGCAAACCACCCCACCTTTCAGAAGCACTGCAGTCCTGACCCGTAAATGTCATTTTATTTTCTCAATAATTAAGGTTTTAAGGGTTGCCATTGTAACCGTCTATCTCTATCTCTATGCTTACAACAGCATAAATATTAAGAACGTAAAATTAAGTTTACAACTCAGGGCTACAGTGCTTCTGCTTTATGCCAATGGGTGTAGCCGATGTATCTTATGGTATTTATAAGAAAGAGAATTGCATGATCGATGATAATTGTTCTTATTCCCAATAATGAATAAATCGGCTCGTTGAAGAATACCAAGAATTCACTGGTAGCTTTCCACCAATCAGAAACAAGAAAATATTATGAATGATAAATAAAAATATTTATTATTAGTATGCTCTTGATTTGCCCTTCTGCCTCTAACATCCTGTGAATGCTTTTCAATCATCATATTTTTCCAGAAAGTTTTATTTATTCTTGAGGATCAGCCTTTTAATTGGTAAATATTTTGTAAAATATTGATAGGATTAAGCCAGGTAATAAGCCAGCCTGCCACGCCTACTAGGTCAACCTCAGACCAATCAAATCCTTTGCTATCTTTGCAAACACCATTGTGACAAAAGTATAAAGTGATTTTCAGTGTCTGTCTTATTTTATCTCTCTTTATATTACACCTTCCCACAAGCCATGAGTGTACAAACTTCTGCTGTCAACTATATTGTGGTTTATACACCAAGGAGAAAAATAGATAAGACCCAAAGAGGATTTTTTTAATGATTTTTAGAAATCAATGCAATAGAATTTTTAGTAAAGATTTTCTCTGATTACATTTTCACATTCTACTCTTTTGTTCTCGCGCTTATCCTCACGCTATTACACTTTAATTACCAGCCCTTTGAGGCCGTCATTTAGGAGTATTAGGGGCAGGAAAGACAAAACCATGCAGCCCTTCGGAGTCTTAAGGAGTCTCGGTAGGGTTCAGAGAGCAAAGGGAATGAGTGCATACCAGAGTGATTAAGACGAGGCCAACACAAATCCGCCCGGTGATACAGGGTCAGGTGGACTTGCGTGGGATTAAACGATTAAATAATGGAATTTTTTGCCGTCCATAACACATACGCTTCCAGTCAGAAGGTCGCTGTACGATCTGGGTTCGCAGGTTTGGTTGAAATGGGTTGAAGAGAGAGACGCAGAATCATTAATGTAATCAAACTGGGGAAGGGGTGTGAAGATTCACAATCACTTTAGGGAGCTCTGTCTCTCTCTTTCAGTTTATACTAACACTAATGTCTAAACTCAATATGTAATAATAATAAGAAGAGGAATCTTTATTTCATCCTGTGTTGACTGGCAGTGTTTGTGACCTCCTTCTCTTCTCTTCCCCTCATCTCTCATCTCCATTCCTCTCCTTATCTTGTCTCTTCCCTCTTCTTCCCATGTCTTCTCTCTATTCCTGTCCACTCATCTTTTCTCTCCATTTGTCTCCTCCCCTCATCTTTTCTCTCCATTCCTTTCATCTCCTCATGCTTTCTCTCTACTTCTTCTCTTCTCCTTTCCTTGATCCTTTTCTTTCCTCTCCTCGCCTCCACTCTATCACTTCCTACCATACTTTTTTGTTCATCAGGAAATCACATGTAAGGTCTTGAGTTCTGTTGCACTTTCATTTCTGAACATTCTTTTTTCTCCCCCTTAGTTGCGTGTCTGTATTTACAGTAGTTTTCATTCTTCCTCCGAGTTATTATAATAATGATGATGATGATGATTCTGATCATAATGTTCATGTTGCACTTTTTTACACTGATCTTCAGTCAGAGTAAATGTTTTTAAATATGGGTGGAAAGTTAATAACACACACACACACACACACACACACACACACACACACACACACATATATATATGTGTGTGTGTGTGTGTGTGTGTATGTATGCATAATAACATGATAATAACATGATGGATTTGAGACACAGGGTACTTTTGATATTTCTGCCTAAAGGAATAATGCTAAACATAATTTTTTTTTAAAAATCCCTTCTTTCTGCTTTTTGAAGCACCACTTCTGAAGGAAAACATCTCAGATGTAATTACTAATTACTAAAATATTTTATGGCGATGTTTAAGGTGTTTGTTGAATTCTCATGTCTGAGATTTAATATTTAGGGTCAGGAGTTGATCAGGGTCATCACACTGCCTACAGGGTCCCGCGTTTACAGGGTAGAGGTACATGATTACAGCATCCGCATCATCTTTACTACTAGTGTTTAAAAGTTATGGCACCCCGCCGTTTTAGGGGCTGTGTGATGCTAAATGTTCTTGTGCTCTAATGTACTGCGCTTAACGTGTTCGTATCATGACTAATATGGTTGCAGTTAGCACTACTGTCTCTCTTCGTTCCTCTGTACAATACTGCTGGATATTTTGTTGCTTTCTCCTGCATGACGGTGTACATGTGAGACACTCCTTATTTAAAAAAATAGATTTTATGACCTGTACAGAGCACTTACTGTTTCAACCATCTGGACTATGGATGTTATATAAAAACCTGTGAGTAGCCTGAAGCTGTGATTGGATCTGACACCAAGGATATTAAAGCCACTGTTCTTGGACTGCGTTGTGATTCTGGACTCTATCAGGGTAACTGCTGAAATGCGAGAGGATTGACGGCACAATTTTTAAAATTTTAGATCTAATTTTTATTTCTGTTGTGTGATCTGTTCAAGTGGTTTCTGTGTAGTGTGTTTTCACCTTTACAATATATTCAGTGGTTTCGTTGTTGACATGATCATTGTCTCCATAATTACTGACTCTTTTTTCACACATGCTCTGCCAGCATCTGCAGAACAACTGGCACCCTGATATCTGAATTTTATTTTTTTAAATCACAAATGATTTGCACCAAAAACAACTTTACATGAGGAGGAAAACTTGGGTGGGAGATTACTGTGTTAAATAGCCGGTTAAGCAAAAGTATTGACCCTTCATTTTCTGAACTGCTTTATCCCTTATTTGGGTTGCGAGGAGGCTGGGGCCCATCTCAACGGACTCTGGGTGAAGGCAGGGTACACCCTGGACAGCTCCCCAGACTGTTACAGGGCCAGCACACATACAACCATTAACACTCACTCTCACACACCTAGGGGCAATTTGGAACAGCCAATTAGACTACTGTGCATGTTTTTGAACGTGGGAGGAAACCAGAGGACCCGAAGGAAACTCACACAAGTACTGGGATAAATGGCTGAGCTCGAGAATTGAACCCGGGCCTTCTTATACAAACATTCTGCACAACTTAAAAAAAATCTGAAGAAACTATTAGGTTGCTTTTCTCCAAAACATTCAAGATAAACATTAAACACATGTGTACCAAAATTATTGGCACCCCTTTGAAAACTTGGAAAACAGTAAGTCTTGAATTTGGGATTGACAACAGGTTAAAAAAATTAAGAAAGACAAACAAAAAGAGAAAATGTCATAGAGGAAGGTCACATATGGCTGCTCTTTGCTCCAAGCGACTGAGCCGATAATCAGAGAAAAATAACACAAACAAACCTGTCAGGCATGTTAGTCAGTGTGTTCCTGCTCTCCCACTCCTCCCATCAGTGGTCAAAGGCATGCGCTTACCCACCAGATCTCCCCCTCTTTCGCTCTTTTTATTCTTCTGCCAGCGGGTAGCTAGACACGGTATAAGGGAGAGACGGCACACATTCCTAAGTTTAATATTATACAGTGATTCAGAGGGGAGAGGAAAGAGACGAACCATGAGTAACCGGGGAAATACTCACCCTTCACAGATTAGAATAAATATTTTGCGTGGTATGTTAAAGATTAACGGTCGTGTATTTAAACGGCACGAACAAGAAATAAATGACTAAATCAGACTTTTATCTCTTATAAATCCTATACCAAACATCAGCCATATCACAGCTTTATTATGATATGCAGAGGAGCTATGTGTTACATTTCCAATATTTACTGTAGTCATATCATTTACATTCATCTACAAAGTGATATACACTGCCTCGCCCAAAAAAATACCGTTTGGATTTAAACAAGCAACTACATAAGAGCCTTTAATTGGAAGATTACTGAAAAGGGTAAAATGTCTCAGCTGGCAACAATTCAAACTGATGCAGTGAGTAGCTTCTCATTTCTTAACCATATTGGAATACGAACCTGGTGTTCCAGAAAACAAACGTTATTGTTCTTCGGAAAGTTTAATTAATTAGTAATAAAGCAGTTAGGTGAAATTACTTATATTGTGATAAGAACCATCCACGGCGTGATAAGACCCATCCACGGCATGATTAACACCATGATTAACATCTCATACAAAAAAGTGTGGTCGAATAAAATGTCAATGGAGTGTGATCAGAGTTCATGTAAACACTTGGTGAAGTTGGGCTCCCGCAGGGCACATCAACGTGGAGATCACAGGTTTTAATCCAGGTTGATGCCAAAGCCATCTGCAGGTGTGAGTCTAGTCGTCCTCCAAACTGGCCAAGCTCTCACAGGAGGGCTCAACTCTGTAAGCTCATTAGTACAAGGGGTGGATCCCTAAGAGTGTGCCACAGTTCATAAAGATGCGGGTGGGAGCATGGCATGTCACACAGGGAGCTTGTGCATGCCCCCCCCCCCCCCCCCCCCCACCCCCACAGAGTTGGGATTAAACAGTTTTGTGTTGATTAGAAAACCACTTGTTAGTCAGAATAGTGAGTGATAGAAACAGGTCATGTGATCTGAAGGCAGTGTTGTGATTTGAAGGTGCTTTAATTGGTCAGGTCGAGGCTCAGCAACATTATGCGGCAATAAAATGATGTCAGATGAAAACCTGAAAGTATTGAATGAACAGACTATTCTATCAATGGACTTTTTTATTTGCTGATGAGACTCAAATAGAGAAAGAGTGGTTGATGCAGCGTGAGGAATTATTATCACATATGTATTTGGCACAACAGGGTCCTGACCTTAAGCCTGGAGAAAGTGTTGGGTTGTGCTGGAGAAGACTTTGCAGAGTGACTCAACTTTCCCATCCTCAATACAAGAAGAATGTGCACTGCCAACAAAGGTAAAGACGGTATAACTAAAGATATGGCAAGGCATGTATTTCCCTTTTTTTGCAAAACTAACAATGACTTTTTTTTTTTAAATAAAACATACCCAAAGACATAAATACTGGAATAACTGTGTAAAATCTGTCATTTGTTGTCATTTTCAGTACACAGTAAATTCAACCTGAGGAACCCAGAACAGAAGTGGATTCAACATCCTGACTTTATGTAAAATGTCTAATTATAGAGTAAATCTTTACAGGTTATAAAATTAAATAATATACAGAAGTGACATAATTACTTGTATGGAGTCAACATGTGTTCCATTCTGTGTGGAGTGTGGAGTTTGTATGTTCTCCCCATGCCTGGGTTTCATTCAGGTACACCAGTTTCTTGCCACAGTCCAAAGACCTGCACCTTAGACAGTCTGTTCCAAATTGTCTGAATGGTTGTGTGTGTTGCCCTGCGATGGTCTCAAGAGCTGTTAACGGTGTTGGCTGAGATAGGCTTCAGCCTCTCCTTAACACTAATAGTCGATTAATCATTTCGGCAAATGAGTGAGTGAGTAAGTATTCAGAACCTGAATAAAGAGCAGCATGAAGATCTACAAGTGTGGAAAGAATTTCCATCAGGGTTCAGTCGAATGTAATTTTAAGCACCCTGCAGTCTACCTGCCATGACCAGGTAAAGAGGGCTTTAAATCGAGAAACAACCAACCAACAGGTCCCGAAAGTAAATGTTCAGTATGATGCTTCCACCACCATGCTTCACTTTGTTTAAATAAAATAGGACCTGTTTTGAATAAACACCGAAAGTCACATGAAACACACTTGAGGTCTACAAGTTCTTACTAAAAATATTTATAAACATGATGTGTATAAATAACTGACATCAGATGCCCGACTTATAATTTCACAGCTTATTGTTGTTTCAGTATAGCTCACAACACTTATTACGAAATGTGAAAGTCTGAGTGTTAACACACACTTGTGTTAAAGCAGAACCGTGTTACGGTAATAAGGTCCATGATATAATTCCGAGGTGATGGAAGAAGGCTTCTGGTTGGGTTTTATGTGGGCTGGGGTTCTGGATTCACTGCTGCAATAAAAAAAAGAAAAGAAAAGAAATATAAAAACACGTTTATTAGTTCCAGAACTTTTTACATTACAACATTCACAAATATTCACTGGAGTTGGGTTTTATTATACAAAAACTACAGCATGCTGATTTCAAACAGAATCTGGTTCATACTGCTGGGGGGTTAATAGGGTCAAGCATAAAACTATTGGAACCCTTTAGAAATCAATGGTTCACATTTTCCACTCACAGTATTAAAAACATCACTTTTCTCTGGATGATAAAAAATACTATGCAAGCATTTCTATAATTAAGAAAGCCTTACTTCACTAAAAATCTCATACTAAAAAAATTAACATTTTTTAAAAAATTATTCTTAGTGTCCATGACTTTTTAAAAACCTGAGAGGAGATAATGTAGTGGCATCAATTTTTCTAACAGTGTTTTAAAAAAGGGCGGCATGGCAGCATAGTGGTTAGCACATCTGCCTGACAGAAAGAAGGTCCAGGGTTCGAGTCCCGGGTTCAGCGGGGGCGTTTCTGTGTGGAGTTTGCATGTTCTCCCCGTGCCTGTGTGGGTTTCCTCCAGGTACTCCTGTTTACTCCCACAGTCCAAAGACATACACATTCGGATAACTGGCTGTTCCAAATTGCCCCTAGGTGCGAGTGTGAATAATTGTGTGTTGCCCCTGATGGTCTAGAGAGCTGTTCACGGTGTAACCTGCCTTCGCCCAGTGTCTGCTGAGGTGGGCTACAGCCTCCCTGCTACCCTAGTGGGATTAAGCAGTATGTGAAATGAGTGAGTGAGTGTTTAGAGAGAAAAATGCAGAACAACTAAAAAAAAAAAATCTGTTTTTGATAAAACCACATTAAAATTAAACTCTACAGGACTACCAATTGGCACAACAACAACAACAACAAAAAAATGTTTGTCCCATCTTGAGTTCACGAGTTCAGCACAAAGCCATTTGTGGCTGAAAGTCCATGGAAGCGGGTAGGCTGTGCTCTCAGGGAGGAAGGGAGGGAATATGCTTTTTTCCTCATCACCTACAAGTGACACTAGCCAATCATGTGCATCATGTAAGCTCATACCTACAAAAGGAGGGAAAGTGCTTTCCTTCAAGTGTGTTACACTCCTCCTGACTATGAATGAGCAGTAGTAAAAAGATGCAGTCGGCTACCTTCACATGCCCTGCAGTAAGTATGTGATAACGTTGGACCTTTCTGGATGGTAGCTGGTGTGAGATAAGGAAGAATGTATAATGGGCGGGAATTGGATATGACTAAATTAAAGAGAAAATCGAGGAGGACGGATGGATGAATGGATCGATAGATAGATAGATATCTACAGAAACCTACCATATTACTTAGCCCCAAATATATGTATTACTGATTTCCATGAGGGGTGCCAGTATTTCTGAACTTGAATGTCTAGGTAAAACACAAGTTTGTGAGGAGAGCAGGAGCGTCAGTACTTACCTAATCCTTTGATGTCTACAGTGTTGGCGCAGGTCAGAAAGCGTGTCATGTGTGGCGAGCAGGCCAGAGCGGAGGACTGGTGCTCCCTCAGACATCGCTCAAACTCAGCGAATTCTCCAGCACAGTCTGCCCGGATCTTTCTAATGACTGGACTGCATTAGGAAATGACCAGAAACAACATGATAATGCTTAGAAAATTTACACACAATTATCATTTCAATTCTAAAGCATAGCTGTGTTTATATCAGCAATGAGCTCATCAGCAATAACCCCCCCAGCACCCCCCACCCATTACACAAGCATATAATCACAGACTATTGACTCTACATAGTTTTTCATCTCCCTCAACCACATCCATTATTTCAGACTCCTGTCGTGATAATGCAGAGGAATCATTAACACAGTTTGCAGTTTAAATTTTGAATAAAAGATCAGACAAGGTCTTAAATCATGCCCTGTTCTCTATATTGTGCAGAATATCTGGGATCTTGGTGATAAAAATAGATCTTATCCTATGAACCACTGCAATAGAGATGCATTTAAATGATGCAGCCTGCAGGAACATTGCACACAAAAATAACGGTCTGCCTCATCACCAAAATGAACATCGGATCTTTATCAGTGTTTGGAAAATTGGAAAAAACGAAATAAATTATATTTCATTAAATTGTCTAATACACCTTCAACCATTCATTTTTTAACTGTTTAATTTATTAGTGTGGAGTCTGGGTGTACGGAGCCTGTCTCAGTCTACTCTGGGCGAAAGTGGGGTACACTGTGAACAGCTCTCCAGTCCATCACAGGGCAAACCTATGGGCAATTTGGAACAGCCAATAAGCCTAATGTGCGTGTCTTTTGACTGTTGGAGGACACCGGCGTACCCATAGGAAACCCACGCAAGCATGGGGTGAACATTCAAACTCCCCTCAAAGACGCCCTCACTAAGCTTAGGACTCGAACCCAGGACCTGTGAGTCAAACATGCTAACCACTACACCACATTTACAGCATTCGGCAGACTCTTATCCAGAGAGACTTACAATTATCATCTATATAC
>JAOUQZ010000028.1:2452291-2471171 GCA_028564935.1 Neosilurus hyrtlii
CTCTCTCTCTCTCTCTCTCTCTCTCTCTCTCTCTCTCTCTCTCTCCCTCTCTCTCTCTCTCTCTCTCTCTCTCTCTCCCTCTCTCTCCCTCTCTCTCTATCTCTCTCTCCCTCTCTCTATCTCTATCTCTCTATCTCTCTCTCTATCTCTCTCTCTATCTCTCTATCTCTCTCTATCTCTCTCTCTCTCTCTCTCCACATAACAGATGTTTTCATCCAGTTCAGTGCCCAAAAGTAGACCCCCTCCAGCACTCATACTTTCACCTTCACACCCCTGAACCACTCACTGTGCTCATTTTAGCATTTTCCTGAAATCACCTGAAAGTGTAAGTGACCCTCAGAAACTCCCTTCAGGTCACTCAGTCTGTCATTGTGGTGTCCTTCGAGCATTTGAGTCTAACCCGGGACCCGGAATCCAAACAGTCATTCACCCTGATTTGGGTCGCCAGTCCATCACCGAGCCACCGGGCCGTGCACACACACACATTAGAGGTTGAGCAGTAATGTTTTTCTAGGGCGATACTGACCTTTGTCATATTTATCCTCCACACCGATGAACAGTATTTTTGAGTCGATGTTCATTTATAAAAATGAATCTGTTGGACCATATTTCCACCAATCCGACAACAGCGCTGCGGGCAGAACGTAGAGACGGACTGCAGAAATGCTGGTTGTACGTACTCAGTAATCACATTTCAAGCAATCCAATAACAACCTGGGGGCGGGACATTGGACCAGACTACAAATATTTAGGGCTTTTTATTGTGGTTGTGTCAGATATGCATATATATAACAAAAAACCCCACCTTTTTTACAAGAAGGCAAGTTTAAATGCAAATTTTGATAATCAGAAATGCTGAATATCCGCTCTGATTATCGGTCACCCCTCAACACACACTCACACACACACACTCACACACACACACTTATCTAGGGGTACATTAGTTTGGCTCGTCCCTCTACCAACATGTTTCTGAGATATGGAAGGGAAATTTAAGTATCTTTTAATATATAATTTTTTAAACTTTTTTATTTAAAATGTTATAACTTTTTAACATTACAAGTAGGTTTTTGGATCAAGCCCAGGGCAGTAAACACTACTTTCTCCAAAGAGCTGATGGTTGCCGTAAATCCATGTATATAAGTGCACTCCAGTTTCTATCTTAGACTTAAAGTCTTTTTGTGCAAGTTTATAAAATGTGTCATTTAAAGGTACAATGTGTAAGATTGAACGGTATTTCAGATTGTAAATAACTGAGATTTTATTCCTGACCCCTCTCCCCTGGAAGCCTGTATGGTTTTGACCTACTGTAGAAACATGACGGCACAAGATGGCAGCCTCCATGATGCGGATCTGCTCCCCGTGCAGGAATGAACAGCTTATTCTAATGTCCCAAAAATAAACTCAGTGGCATTTTAAAAATGATTACTTTTTTATTGATTATACACTTAATTTCTGCAATTAGATCCTCCAAAATATTACACACTGTACCTTTTAAGTGCACTTCCTTTCAGACCTGAAAAAGTATTGATGTTGTGGAAAAATGAGAAGTCCGAAAGTTTGATATGCTTCTAGACTAACGTACATTTATGTATCCGTTTATTTTCATACTATTAATACTGGAGTGTGTGTATGTGTGGGGTTTGAATCCATTTGCTCTGAGATCACATTCCAATTTAAATACTATTTGAATGTTTTGTGTGTGTCACTATTCTTCCACTTTATATAACTGAAGGTCATGAGGTTGAAGATCTCAATATGTTTGAATTGATCGACCTGTTTGTGTTTTTCTAACAGGAGCTCGATCCGAGTAAGGCCACCCTGGCTAAAGTAATCCCCACCCCTAATAACGGCTCTGCTGAGCTCGTCCCCCTGCAGAGAGATAAGGTTAGACTTCCGGCCGATCCTCCCTGTTTGAGTAATATATTAACGGTTCAGTGGGTTTTGCATTCACTTTTATGGTTGTGATGTTATTTTTCACGCGGCAGGACGAAGGCGTTTTGTCCTTCGAGTTCCAGAAGATCCGCTACATTTTTGACTGTGACAGGAAGCTTTTTATGCCTGTCGCCTTCCCTGTGGATCAGTCCATGGGATATTTCCAGACGTGGAGGGGGTACCAGGAGGAACCCGAGCTCCGGGTTGCGGAGAAGCGATTCGGGACGAATCGCGCCGAGATGGTGGTACCTGACTTCCTGGAGCTCTTCAAGGAGAGAGCCACTGCACCGTTCTTCGTCTTCCAGGTGATTTTTTTTTTTCTTTTTAAATGCCCTACAGTTTATATATATATAAATATATATATAAACTGAATATAATATATATATATATATATATATATATATATATTTGGGGTTTTTTTTTTTTAGATATTGGTAGGTTGTAAATTCACCTCTGTTTGGTGAACGTTGTGGGTGCAGGTGTTTTGTGTGGGACTGTGGTGTTTGGATGAATACTGGTACTACAGCGTCTTCACCCTCTTCATGCTTGTCGCGTTCGAAGCGTCTCTGGTGCAGCAACAGATGAGAAACATGTCTGAGATCCGACGAATGGGGAACAAACCCTATATGATTCAGGTAACTGCAGCAGGCAGTGTGTTTTTATTTTATTGATATCCAGATTAAAACAAGTTCTGCAGCACTGAAAAAATCACTCTTTTGGTCCTCAGGTTTACAGGAACAGGAAGTGGAGGCCAATATCTAGTGATGAACTTGTCGCTGGCGATATTGTTTCAATCGGTAAGTCGTATGGGAGTCTTGTAATCGAAGCAGTCCCAAGTTCTTATGTGAGGTTTGCGTGAATGTGTGTTTGAAATGGGAGACCACGTCTTTTTTTTTTTTTTTTGCGTCCCCATTTTTCTTCCTAGTTTAGTCATTTACAATACCCACCCATCAACTTTTTGCCTTCTCTATCACCCGACCACCACCGACCAGGGAGGGGCGTAAGCATGCACACGCCCCCTCCGTGACATGTGCTGCTGCTGCCCGCCTCTTTTCCTATTTGAGGGCGGCCTAACACACTCGGAGGAAAAGCGCTATCCGCCCCCTCGTACGAATGAGCTCACAGATGCCCATGATTGGCTGGTGATCACTGTGAGTGAGAGGGAAGTGAGCGCACGCCATCCCTCCCCCCATGAGAGCTCGGCCAATTAGCTCCCATGGACTCCTGGTCATGGATAGCTATGGCATCAACCTGGATTCGAACTTGCGATCTCCGAACTTGCGATCTCCGAGTTGATAGTCGCGCACCTTGTCGATGCGCCACTCAGGAGACCACGTCTTTTAACCCATATTTTTTGTAGTAATGTAGTTTTTATTACTCGTATCCTCATGATAGAAGGCATTATTCAGCATTAATGGTGTTCTTAGATCCTCATATAAAAGAAAACCCTAATCTCATCACCACCAACATCACTGTGAGGCCTAACCCCCCCCATATCACAGCAATGATATAATGCAATAAATAACTTTTTTTTATTCTCCGTATTTACTGATACTCCGTATTCCTAATGAAAGTTTTAAACATATTTTGGCATGCGGAAAAAAAAAAACCTAAAACGACCTCTCAGTTTTTTGATTGACCGGATGTTTTTATGCGTCGAGGCACCTGCCAGCTGGTTATTTTGTTTATTTGACAGGTTTACTTGACTTCATATTTATTGGTGACTTGTACAATCAGCTAGTGAGAATGCATTTTAATGTGTCGCCAGTTGCAACACTGTATTCTATTGGCTAACTTCATGTGTGCCAAAACCGTGGAGAATAATCAAGACCGTGCGCCGCCGCCTCTCTCTTGTTGGCTTCGAACTTCCGGTCAGGGCAAAAAACCTCGGCGGTGCTTGGTTTGTGTTGTGGGTTTGTGTTATTTCTGCATTAGCATGGTTCGTTCTTGTTGCGCTGTTTGTGAAAACCGTGCAGACGGTCTCAAAGAAATGTCTTTTCACCGGTAAGTGTTTTTATTTTTTGTAAAACCGGAGTCATGCTGATATTTAAGGATAATAGCAAAGCATTCCAGGCACAGGCGCTTCATACTAAAGACTAATTAGGATTAAGTTGTTCAGAAAATTAATGAATAAATTCTGAAATTAATTTATTTGTGGTATTATGGGTGTGAAAAGTCGACCTACCAACCCTATTTTTTCTGAGATTTTCAGCTTTGTTTTTTACCCCCTCAAAGTTTTTTTGTCGAGGTATCGTCATTTAAATGTTCTTCGGGCTATTTCCCATAAACTGCTGGGTGGATCATTTTAAAATTTATCATGCAGGTTTCCTATGGAGTGTAGATCTGCACAGGTTTTATTTAGTCTCTGTGACCTTTGGCCTTGTCACAATGATCATCGCCTCGTACATTTTGTCCGGGCTGTTTTTCAAGAGCTGCTGGGAGGCGGAGGGTTCCGCCATCTCTGATCTCTGATGGCTTTTTTTTTTTTTTAACTTGGGTAAAATGGTTCTTGAAAAGGTTCCTTATTTATGCGTGCTTGCTTAACACATCTCCGCAGGACGCTCTCCTCAGGAGAACCTGGTCCCGTGTGATGTACTGCTGCTGCGAGGACGCTGCATCGTGGACGAAGCGATGCTGACCGGAGAGTCGGTGCCTCAGATGAAGGTCAGTTGGAAGTTATTGACTGCCACTGATCTGTTTAGCGCACTTCCATTATGCTGCTGGAGTGATATTGATTTTTCCGTCCGTGTGAAAACATGAAATATGACATTATCCGGAAGTCATGGCGCGGCGCTGACGTGGTTAAAAGAGTTAAAATGTAAAGGTTTAAAGAACACAGTGCTTTAGGAGAGTAATCTAGAGTGTCCCTGCAGAGAACCCTTTTCGTTAGATGTAAAATGTTTCTTTCTGTCGTAACACTTTTATTTGCATGTCATTTTACTTGCACGTCCTTCAGTTTGAATTCTGAGCGTTTTTTTATGAATTCCTAAAAATCACCAGATTGGTGCTTGACCCCCAGGATCTACACTGGCTGATAGTGTATGTATAATGATTGACAGGAGATGCAGCCAACCACAAATCAGCTTGTAGTTTTTCAGATCTTTATTGTACTGAAGCTATTTTAACACTTCCTGGTTATTTGTACAAGTAAGGGGGAAAATGATCGCTATACCTTTAAAAATAGTAAATTAAAGGGTTAAGGGACCAACATGGAGCACATGTAGCGTAATATTTGGCAAAAAGTCATAATTTTCCAACTTTGTCCTGGAAAGGAAAATCAGAAAGGGCCGGATATGATGTAATATGCTGGAGGTCGACTCTGACCATGTTCTGTATGTGCGTCATGTCTTCAGGAGCCGGTTGAGGATTTGGACCCGGACCGAATCCTGGACCTGCAGACGGATTCACGGCTGCATGTGATCTCCGGAGGAACAAAAGTGGTCCAGCACAGCCCCCCTCTCCGAGCCAGCGCGGGCCTGAAACGTGAGTGCCCACGCCTCTGTCTGTTCCGCTGCGTCTCCTCCTAGAGAGTCATTATACTGTTCTACGTTCTTCATACTGAAATCCTCGTCTGTCTTTCTGCCCTCCATGTAGCTGTGGACAACGGCTGTGTGGCATATGTTTTACGCACAGGCTTCTACACATCTCAGGTGAAGAAAACCTCCTTATATAATAATATGGTTACTCGTACTTACAACTAGATGCTTAATGTCCTTTTTAAAAAATAGCTGATATAGATTCTGATATTTGGTTCCTTCGTGTTTCTATTCGTGATAAATATCTGCAGTTCTGCAAGAAGAGTTTCGAAAAAATGTAATGATGCTGTCTGTAGGCTACGGGGCATCTGGTAGCCATGAGCTTCAGAATCCTAAAGGCTGCAATCTAATCGACTTTTAAATGAATCATGTATGTGTGCGGGTGTTTTGTGCATTCAGGGGAAATTATTACGCACCATTCTGTTCGGAGTCAAAAGAGTCACAGCCAACAACCTGGAGACCTTCATCTTCATCCTCTTCTTGCTGGTGTTCGCCATCGCTGCAGCTGTGTATGTGTGGGTGGAGGGTAAGTCTCACACACACGCACATACACTCGCTCGCCCGCCCGCCCCCACGCCCTAACTGAAACTGCTGTCAAACTGGCATAACCGCTCCTTTGAATCTTTTTCTGTTATTCAACCTTTCAACATGATACCGAGAGTGGGAGTGACTAGAAAGCTACTTAAAACAATACTGCAGGTTTGCTGTCAGGTAACTGTAAGGGATAATGTACAGCAAGTCAGTCATTATTGCTTTGCTGCACGTCAGGCGCCTACATCACCCTGATGGGGTTTATTTCAGAACAATAACTGATACCTTCATATATATATATATATATATATATATAAGTGTATAACAGTGGATATTGTTGCTATATGGAGGAGTTGTACAGTTTATTGGTCACAGGTAGGAATGATGTCCTGTGTCGTTCAGTGGAGCATTTAGGTGGTATCAGTCTCTCACTGAATGTGCTCCTGTGACTGATCAGCACGTTGTGAAGCGGGTAGGAGGTATTGTTCAATATAGTATTTATTTTGGACAACATTCGCCTTTCCAGCACTACCATCAGAGAGTCCAGCTCCATCCCCACAGCGTTACTGGCCTTGCAGATCAGCTTGTTCGGTCTTTTTGCGTCTGCAACCCCCAGCCTGCTGCCCCAGCATGCTACAGCATACAGGATGGCGCTGACCACAACAGACTCATAGAACATCCTGAGCAGTGTTCAGCAGATGTTAAACGACCTTAGCTGCCTCAAAAAATATAGACGACTCTGGCCCTTCTTGTAAAGTGCAGTAGTGTTTTTAACCCAGTCCAGTTTATTGTCAATATGAACTCCAAGGTATTTTTAATCCTCCACCGTTTCCACATTGACGCCCTGGATGGAAACAGGGGCCGCTGGTGTTTTGGATCTCCTGAAATCCACAATCAGTTCCTTGGTCTTTGTTGCATTAAGCTGCAGATGATTTTGCTCACATCATGTGATGAAGGAATCCACAGCAGCCCGATATTCCATCTCATCACATCCACTGATACATCCGACTACAACGGGGTCATCAGAAAACTTCTGAAGGTGGCAAGTCTCTGTGCAGTTACAGAAGTCAGTTGTGTAGAAGGTGAAGAGTAAAGGGGAGAGGACGGTCCCTTGTGGTGCTCCGGTGTTGCAGACCACCGTTTCCGACACGCTGTGCAAGCACACTTACTGTGGTCTTCTGGTCAGGTAGTCCACAATCCAGGACACGAGAGGCATCCTCAACATGACCCGTGTCGATGCATCCTCAGCATGGCTCGTCTCTCATCAGGACACATCATTGGGTGTATATACACGTTTGGGACCTGATTGCTCTGTACTAACATTGCTGTATTTTGAATGCGGAGTAATTAAAGACGTGCCACGTAATATGCATTTCTGAAAGTACCTGACTTTTCTTCTTTCTCCTTTTTCTTCCAGGGACCAAAGACTTGAGTAGGAACAAGTACAAGCTCTTCCTGGAGTGCACTCTCATCCTGACCTCTGTAGTTCCACCCGAACTTCCTATCGAGCTCTCACTGGCTGTCAACACCTCTCTCATTGCCCTCGCCAAACTCTGTGAGTGTCCACGCGATCTTATTTCACTGGTTATTTCTTGCAATTTTCAAAAAAAATTTATATAATTATGTATTATATTCATATATATTTTTTATTTAATTTTTCCGTGCAGTATTAGCACATACACAAACCATGGTTAACTGGCATCTGTGCTAATCTCATGAGGAATTTAAAGACATTATAATCATTGACTGATTTTTTTTTATTTTTTTTTATTATTTCATAATTAACTTTCAGTTTATAGGTTGTCACACATGTTATGGTTGTACTTTTGAAGTGCGTTTATCAGTCAATAATGTGTTTTCACTGGAAATAGAATGAGCGGATTTATGCTTCTTCGTGTTATCTGCAGGTAATTTGGATGATATAATTTGAACATGTGACTTGTGGAATGTTCTAAATATTTCAGAGGGGTGAATGTCTTCAGGTAACAGGGTTGAGCGAATGTTGTGGACATTTTTTACCAAAAGGATGTGTCATGTTTGAGATTTTTAATGAAGGATTAATATGATCTGTGAACATTTTAATGAGAAATGACAATTATTCACCAAAGTACAATCCTCTTCAGTGATATCCACTTAGCCTGAGGTGAATAATCGTTTTAATATATACTACACGTAAGAAACCAGACAAAAACAAGATTTATGGTTTATTTTTACATTTGTAAAGCGTGACAGTGGTCATGTGCTCCATTACGGCATCTGTTAAAATTACAAATTTGAATAAATTGCTTTTTACCTTGGAACATGTGAGGGCCATGTTAGCATGTAAGCGTAGCTTTCTTCATATTTTTTAGGATGGCACATATCCCCATATAGAGAACCGTGAATCAGACTGTGCCGTTCCCTTGTAATATTGATTATTGTTAGCGGAGTTCCAGAGTGGTGACCATTAGCCATGAAACATGACTTGGATAGTTGTCCCATGTTCCTGCCACCACAGGAAACCCAATAAGGCTTCTGCATCACCAATAAAAAACAGATTTGTTATTAATAACTAAAACTGAAACCTAGAAAAGAGAGGCTTACACACCACTGCTCAGACTCTCACAGAATAAAAAACACAGTCTAACTTAGGCGGGAAGACAAACTTTCGCCATGCAAAACATCACCAAAAATAAACAATAACACGGAACATGAACTCATTGAACGGATTTCTTTATTTAAAAATTTTGTTTAAAATTTTCTTGCTCATCCTAATGTTGTAGGTTGTCTACCATATGAGTCCCTGAGAATGGGAATGCTGTTACTATGGAAACGATGGCATATTCAGACCAGGTCACTAATAAATACCTGTTATTTGCTTCCTCGCTTTTTGCCACTTTTCCAGATGTGTTTTGCACAGAGCCCTTCAGGATTCCTTTTGCAGGAAAAGTGGAGATTTGCTGTTTTGATAAAACCGGAACATTAACCAGTGACAGCCTGGTGGTTCGGGGTGTGGCCGGATTGAGGTAGGGCACAAAGAAGTTTAGCTCTGGAATAAAATTCTTGCTGTAATCCTGTAAAAGTTACGTTTTCACATTTCCATTCCTCTCTTATCCTGTAGAGAAGGGAAAGAAGTGATGCCGGTGTCGGACATCCCGGTCGAGACTCACCGAGTCGTTGCGACTTGCCACTCATTAGTGACACTTGATGACGGTCAGCTGGTGGGGGATCCGCTGGAGAAGGCCATGCTGACAGCAGCAGACTGGACGCTCACTAAAGGTCAGGATTTTAGCTTATATCAACTGCTCCAGTTTCACAGCTGATCATGTGATTAAGCTGCATTAAAACCAGTCATTATTATCTACACATCACATGCACACCTTTATCTTTAACAGACCTCTGTAGTCAACTTTATTCTCTCTATGTCTAGATGAAAAGGTGTTTCCTCGTGGAATAAAGACTCCAGGCCTGAAGATACACCAGCGGTTCCATTTTGCCAGCGCTCTGAAGAGAATGTCGGTGCTGGCGTCATACGAGAAACTGGGATCTACTGAACTCTTTTACATCTCCACTGTCAAAGGAGCTCCAGAGACACTCAGGAGTATGGTGAGCTCCAGTACCACACTATAACGTACCCACTCACTCATTTGCTGAACCACTTAATTCTACTAGGGTCGCAGGGAGGTTGGTGATTATCTCAGCCTGCACTGGGCAAAGGTGGGGTGCACTCTGAACAGCTCACCAGACCATTGCAGGGCAACAAACACAACCGTTCACACTCACACGAGCATGTTTTTGGATGGTGGGAGGAAACCCATGCAAAAACAGGAAACAATACAGAAAACGCTCGAACCCAGGACCTTCTTCCTGTGAGGCAGACGTGTTAACCATAAAACCTACTGTACTTATAATGGATATTATCCGGCTTAACCACATGGCTGTTTTAAAGGAGCAGTGTGTGATCATCCAGGGGCCAGAAATTGGCTCTGCCTCCATTCAGTACACAGCTGCCACCTCTTCAACAACCAAGTCACATGGCATATGTAGTTTTATCTACTTTAACTTATTATTGAAAGTACTTTTTTAAGTTTTACTCTTTTATATAAAGTTCATCCCTGGAAATTGCAGACGGCTTCTTTAACGCCGGTTTGCTCCAGTTTTTAGAGTGTCCAGCCAACTATGACGAAGTGCACAGGGAGATGTCTCGTGAAGGAGCTCGAGTTCTAGCACTGGGATACAAGGAGATGGGACACCTGAGCCACCAGCAGGTACAAGTGAAATACAGCTTCCTGTCCTTGTGTTGTAAATCAAATAGAAAAAGGGCGGAATTTTGAGCGATGTGTCGGTGTGCAGGTGCGAGAAATGAGTCGTGATGTTCTAGAGTGCGACCTGAGCTTCGCCGGCTTCATGGTGGTCTCGTGCCCACTCAAGAACGACAGCAAGGCGGTTATCAGAGAGATCCAGGAAGCCTCGCATCATGTAAGCATCCATCACAGCTGCTTAAGATAATATCCGTGTCTCAATATCTCCCTTTATTTATGCCAGATATTATAATCAGGTTTTCTGTGGCTCTATGAATATGCAAATTTGCAATGCCCTTCACGTCGTAAAGCATGCAAGATTTTTTTGCGTAAAAGTTACCACATTATCCATGATCATTTGCATAACAGACTGTGATTGGTTTACAGATTGGTTTCAAGCCTATTTTGTGATGTCACTACGAGATCTATATCACTGTCCAGGGATCAGATTGATTTTATCTCCATGGAAAAAAGTTTGATGCAAAACCACATGATCGAGAGCCATGTTGCTTTTATAGAACTGTTTTGTCATCATGAAGTTAATAGTGAGTTACTGAGATTTCAGACAAAATACGACCATATATGGTTTGGTTATTTGTTACTCCACTGCCAGAAGTATTACTTGCTGTAAAGCAAGTAGTCTGTATAACTGGCTAGCTAGCTCCTTCACTCACTGATTTGCCAGACCGTTTACTCCTACTAGGGTGGTGAGGAGGATGAAGCTTATTTCAGTTGACACTGGGCAAAGGCGGGGTACACTGTGAACAGTTTGCCAGACCATCGCAGGGCAACACACAAAATCACACTCACACCTAGTGGCCATTTGGAACAGCAATTGGCCTAACATGCATGTCTTTTGGACTGTGGGAGGAAACTGGAGTACCCGGAGAAAACCCACACAAGCTCGGGAAGAACATGAAAACTGCACGACATTCCTGTTAAAGGTGCCTTTGCTAAAATCGGTATCCTGTCATGTTTTTTATTTTATTTAAAGTCAAACGTTACATTCATTTTAAAAAAAAAAAATGTCATGTCTGCTAGTGATGTCACTAACTCTACCCTAGTCTCCGTTTGGAAGTGTGGCACTTTATGTACTGGACACTGCCGAATGGAGTGATACACACAGTGAAACGTCTCAATGAGGCCCTTGGGAATAAAAGTACTCTTCAAACTCAACCAATCAGACCACTGTAATTATACTACAGTTGATGCAGGTTCCTTCAGCATCCATACAAATCATCGATTGTCTCTGTTATCAGGTTGTAATGATCACCGGGGACAACCCTTTGACCGCCTGCCACGTCGCCCGAGAGCTACACTTCATCCAGAGGGACCACACGCTAATCTTACAGCCGGGACCTACACCTGGTAAGAGCGTGAACTGCTACAGGCCTGGGGGATAAGATTAAATATCCTATATTACCTCTATATTACACTATTATTAACATATATATCAACATATATATCACACCATTTCCTTCAGTCTATGTCATTTTGTTTGCTTATACGTGCACCTAATAGACTATACCTAGGTTCACACTAACAACCTTGAACCAGCAGGAAAAATGTGTGGTGGTGGGGGAGTGAGCAGCACCTTCCACCTTCAAGGCTGAATTGCCATTGAGCAAGACACCTAAACCCTAACTGCTCTTCGGTAGCTGCAGTGTGTGGCAGCCCACTGCTCCGAGTGTGTGCTCACTGTTTACGTGTGTGTGCTCACTTTGGATGGGTTCAATGCAAAAGCAATCATTTCCTTAATACAGTATATCAACAAAATAAAAACGTATGCAAATTAGGTATCGCTATAGAGCAACAGAGAGTGGTATGGTGGCGGAGTGCTTAGCAGGTACACCTCACAGCAAAAAAGAGGGTTTTGGCTTCGAGTCCCAGGCTCAGGATTTTTGGTGTGGGGTTTTTGCATGTGCAGTGTCTGCAATAAAATGCCGTAAATGTGAAAGGTTAGCTGAAGCTATCTTTTGTGCCACTTCCAGTTTGGTTGATGCAGCTCATGTGTGATTTTCATTGGACACTGACCTTGGGCCGTACTGAGGAATAATGGCCCGTTGCTTGCAAAAAGAACAGAAGTGTCGTGTTTGGTGGAAACAGAAATACCTGTTTCATTCTTAAAAAGAAAAAGGTGTTTTTATTCTAAATGTTCATTTTCATGGAATCAGTCAGTAATGAACTGTAGGGAAAAAAAAGCCAAGCTAGCATTAGCTTTAGCTTAGAATGAGTCAGGACCATTTCTGTTTTTTTGTTTGTTTTTTTGGGGTGTTGTTAAGGTCACAGTATGTTAGCTGATCTCCTAGGAGTAGATTAGCTAGTCAAAGTGTGCAACTGCTAATAACTTGGGAACTAGGATAGAATAATCTATTATGTTACAGTAATTAAAGTTTTTCTTCACATACATTAAAGTATTTTGCTATAACACTCCACGGAGCAATGTTCAGCAGTTGTGTAGAGTTCATGCTCAGTTGTGTGTGTGTGTGTGTGTGTGTGTGTGTGTGTGCGCGCGTGCTCTACCATGCAGGTGAATGGCAGTGGGAGTCTATAGACTGCAGCATTTGTGTTCCTCTGTCCCGTCCCACTGCGTCAATTCTAGTGAGCAGCTATGACCTGTGTGTGACTGGAGATGGTCTGACCCAGCTAACCTTCGACCTTCAGCTTCTCAAAGCCCTGCTGCCTCACGTGCGAGTGTTCGCTCGCGTCAGCCCAAAACAAAAGGTCATTTGTTCTGTCACACAACATAGCAGTGTCACAGGACTGCCTGGTACCAATTTGCTCTTTTAAGATTCTGGAAGAGATTTTAAAAGTCAGTTTAAAAAGTCTTTACATGCAGAATTCATAACCATCACAGAAATAACCAAAAAAAACCTTCATTTTCTTATCGTAGGAGTTTGTTATAACCAGTCTGAAGGGATTGGGCTTCATCACCCTGATGTGCGGCGATGGCACGAACGATGTCGGAGCACTCAAACACGCCCACATAGGTAAGATCTTCACTAAAAAACATAAGCTGTTCCCTCAGTGATCTCAGAGACGATCACTCCTGAGCTCCGGATTGGCTGGCTCTAGAGAAGAAAAGCTCCCAAATCCTGCCTCATCAGGGGTTTGTTTGATTTACAGAGCCGAAACATGTTCTCGTACGGGAGAGCTGATCAACACCACCGTCGGGGATCAAGGCTGGGATCTTAATTTCTTTATTTACTAAACACTCCTCAGCAATGCTGCGTGCACACAATATGGTCCAATATGTTCTGGACACGCTAGAGCAGCTTGAGGGTTTTTTGTTGTTGTGGTTTTTTTTTTGTTTGTTTTTTTTTTTTTTTTTTTTTTGAATGCAGATTTATATTCCTGCAAAAAAATGATTGTAGTTCTCTGGGAAACGGAGATCACAGCAAGCACTAAATGCAATGGTGCCAATAATTAATAACACAAGCAACTTTAATTTTACTGTTACTGTCAACTTTACTGTTATTCTCTTGATGAAATTAATTTCCAAATATACAGGTTAGATTTTTTTGTTAAATATGATAACCTGCAAACATTTTTAAACCTAGTTTTATAAAGGGTGCCAGTAATTTTGTGGAAAAAAGGACTGATATTTAATAAAAAAAATTCATATTAATGTTTTAACTTTTTTTTTTTTGAATGAATGAATGAATACATTTTAACTCTGGATTAATTGCATTTTTTATTCATTATTTGATAAATGAATCATAATCGTTATCATTATCATAAACAATTAACGCCACAGTGTTGGGTCTCCTAATAGGTGTGGCTCTGTTAGCTAACGCACCTGAACGTCTACCAGAGAAGAAGAAACGAGGGCGAGAGAAGGAGCCCCCTGCTGGCGATTCGAGGCCCATGCTTCCACTGTCGAGCTCCGGGGGGAAAGTGAGCTCTCGAGCGGCCAGGCAGCGAGTGATGGCCCAGAGAGAGGAGCAGCTCGCCGCTCAGAAGGTCTGTCACATCTCTGTATGTCTTGGTAGGCTTTTGTCCAACGCGAGGTAAATAAAGTGAGATGGTCTGAGCACAGAGGTGTGTAAGTGATGCAGTTCACCCACTTCCTGAAATTGTTTAAGTTTTTTTTTTATACATTTTAATTTTGTGGGTTGGAGAGACCTGGATCTCTCATGGAGGGAACTACAATCAGATTTTATTTTCAGCTATGATTTTCCTTTAAGCCTTGTACTTTCTCCTCTCTGTAAAAGCCCAAACTCGCTCTTAGCCAGGAGCAATGTGCAGTGACCCACTGAGGTGTTCACGTATTGGTGACACATATACAGACAAGCGAGATATTCCGTATGGTGCTTCCATGGCGGCCATATTGTTCACAGTGTGGTGGTAAATTTGGAAAGGAACCTTCCGCTAAACCACCCACCCCCAAGAAATTCAATATGTGTGCTATGGAGAGCATAATGTTTATTGAACAGTGGCCAATATCAAAAGGAGTGTTTGCCAACCCATCCCCCATCCACCACACGAAAATGAAATCAGTGATGGCGTTCTGGAATTATTGTCCCAACAATGTGTGACTGATGCATGACATCAAATGCATGATCCACAATGCACATCGGCATCATGACGTAACATGCCACATTGGCTGATGGGATGTAATGGAATGAAACGTCAGCGCTGGTATAAATATGGACAATTTTATGGGTTAAAAATTCGAAGCGCCATCAAGTGGTTAAAATCCTCCTGAACCGTGCCAAACTCGTACTGCTGTAAAGCCGACTGTTTGGAACTTCTCTACGTCATGCTCATTCATTTCACGAACCGCTTTATCCTAATATTAGGGTCGCAGGGAGGCTGGAGCCTATCTCAGCCGACTCCGGGCGAAGGCAGGGTACACCCTGAACAGCTCGGCAGACCATTGTAGGGCAACACGCATACAATCATTCCCACTCACACATAGGGACAATTTGGAAAAGCCAGTTAGCTTAATGTGCATGTCTTTGAACTGTGGGAGGAAACCAGACTACCCAGAGGAAACCCACGGAAAGAACATACAAACTTCACGCAGAAATACCCAAGCCTGAGACTCGAACCCAGTACTATCTGTGGGGCAGACATGCTAACCACTATGCCGCTGTGCCGCACCAGCCCTGAATTAATTTGTCATTAGGGTGTAACCTTGCCTCTCAAACGAAGCCGGCTCTGATTGGCTCCAGGGTTCCCCGTGACCCTGGTGGATATGTGGTATGGATAGGTGGCTTGAATGTAATGCAAGTACAGGATCTTATACCTTGAGCTGTACTTTGTGTTGTAATTTTGTTGCAGGAGAGGATAAGTCAGGTACTGCGTGAGCTTGAGGAGGATCAGCTTCAAGTCGTCAAACTAGGAGACGCCTCGATAGCCGCCCCCTTTACCTCCAAGCTCTCCTCAATACAGTGCAGTGAGTAAACGTCGCTTACTGTGTGATATCTACACCAGTAACTGGAATGTGAAGAGCTGACACAGCTTTGACACATACACGTCTCCGTTTTCAGTCTGTCACGTGATCAAGCAGGGCCGCTGCACTCTGGTGACCACGCTGCAGATGTTCAAGATCCTGGCTCTGAACGCTCTGGTGCTGGCCTACAGTCAGTCTGTGCTCTACCTGGAGGGAGTGAAGTTCAGCGACTTCCAGGCCACCCTTCAGGGTCTCCTCCTCGCCGGCTGCTTTCTCTTCATCTCAAGGTCAAAGGTGAGGATAAAGGAGTGCTCATCATGTATTGATTTGCTGCTCTATAGCTATTTTTTTTTTTTTTTTTTCAAAGAATGACTGGTTTTAATGTGTCTCCCAGCCCCTGAAGACGTTGTCTAAAGAGCGCCCCCTGCCCAACATCTTTAACCTGTATACGGTTCTGACAGTGCTGCTCCAGTTTGCTGTTCACTTCTGCAGTCTGATCTATCTGTACAGAGAGGCACAGAAAAGAAGCCCTCCCAGGTATCAGCACATCTCTACAAACTGCTCTGTTTTCACAACCATAGGTGCACATACATTAAGCCCTCTAGTGGTAGAAAGGTGTAATTGCAGATCAACTTTTTGTGGACTTACGCACTCATTCATTTTCCGAACCATTTAATTCTACTAGGGTCACCGGGAGTCTGGAGCCCATCTCAGCCAGCTCTGGGCGAGGGCAGGGTACACCCTGAATAGCTCACCAGACCATCACAGGGCCATCACACACGCAACCATTCACACTCATGTCTACACCTAGGACCAGCCAGTTAGCTTAATGTGCATGTCTTTGGACTATGGGAGGAAACCGGAGTACCCGGAGAAAACCCATGCAAGCACAAGAAGAACATGTAAATTCCACACAGAAATCCCCTCACTGAGCCTGGGACACGAACCCAGGTCCTTCTCGCTGTGAGGCGTACATGCTAACCACTACGCCACCGTGCAACCACTTAATTGGGTCCTGGTTTGTATCCCATTTTGCACTTCACCTTTTTGTTTTTGTGTTTTTTCCGACAGAGAGGAGCAGTTTGTGGATCTGTATAAAGAGTTTGAGCCGAGCCTCATCAACAGCACTGTGTACATCATGTCCATGGCCATGCAAATGGCTACATTCGCCATTAACTATAAGGTACTGCTCGGTTATTTTAACAGTACTGTGTCAGATGTGCAGTTTTTGGAAAATAATCAATTGATAGGGTGGTTCAGGGTCACCTGATGCAAAGCCTAGTTAATGTTAACACTTGAACTATAATAAGAATAAAAACACTACAATAAAATTAAATCTAAATAAAACTACAACAGCACCACCCCACCCTTTAACACCCTGTTACAGTTGCTAGAGCTCTTTGTCCTGTTCTGTTTTATTTCTTAATCCTAATTCTAACCCTTGTCTGATCCAAATACCTAAAATGAAGATGAGACAGGAATGGATTTGTTCCTGAAGGTGGCAGTAATGTCTCATAATATCTGAAAAAACTAACACTAAAACTAAACAAACACTTAAATAAAACTAGTTAATTCAATAAAATAAAAATACTACTCATGAAAAAAAACTAATAATATAACTACTAACATGAATTCTTTATTAAAAACTACTAATGTGCTTGTAAAACAAACTAAAGCTAAATTAAAATACATTTTTTAAAAATAACCTTCAAAATAACAAGTCCCTGGTCTCCGGTTTTCAGCAACCGTACACTCCGTTCTCTCTCTTATTATACCTGTCATACAGGGTGACCCAAAAATACTCCCACCTTTGAAAGGTAAATCAAGGATAAAGATAATCAAATTATTATTTTCATACATGAAACTTAGTGACGCAGGAGAGGCGGTGCTGAGGTCGTTTGGTGGTCCAGCCCAAACCTGAACCCCTTGATCCTGAAGAACCCGATGTGTGGTTTCGGTACTTGTATGCACAGTAGGCTAATTGGCTGTTATATGACTTCATGCACTTTGACTTTAATTATATGTGATTGTTCTTGGAACAGGGGAACATGTTGAGACCCTACAGAGGAACTGAGCGTTGTCAAGTTTTCCTCTGACTTACACACATTTGGTGTTTAATACAGGGCCATCCGTTTATGGAGTCTCTGACAGAGAATCGACCGTTGCTATGGAGCATTGCTGTATCAGGACTCGCCATCGTGGCGCTTCTGACCGGCTCATCGCCTGAATTTAATGAGCAGTTTGCCCTTGTGGACATTCCAACAGAGGTGAGGATCTGCAGCTCGGACTTTCTAACCCTCGCTTTTATTCCTGTACAGATTTCTATGTAATTTACAAGAAGTTGCTCAATAATAGTGTTTAAAGCAGAAATCCAGCATTTAACAGGACGTTGAACTGATGTATGAAATGTAGCGACAGAATTCTTTATTTTAGAAGGATAAAAAAAGGAGACGCTATTTAAATCCATTTCCTCACTCAGATATTAAAACATGATATCCCGGTGCTGTAAATGGCCTGGGTTTCCGCCAGGTACTCTGGTTTCCTCCCACAGTCCCAAGACATGCACATTAGACTAATCAGCCCTTAGGTGTGAGTGTGAGTGTGAATGGTTGTGTGTGAGTGTGTTGCCATGCAAGGGTCTGCTGAGGTGTACCCTGCCTTTGTCCAGTGTCGGTTGAGGTAGGCACCAGTCTCCCTGCGACCCTAATAGGATTAAGCAGTTCGGCAAATGTGTCTTTAAATGTATACCAGTTTCATATATAATTAGGATGGCACGGTGGTGTAGTGGTTAGCACATCCACCAGACAGGAAGAAGGTCTTGGGATTGAGACCCGGCTTTAGCGAATGTGTTACCGTGTGGAGTTTGCGTGTTCTCCCCGTGCTTGTGTGGGTTTCATCCTGGTACCCCGGTTTCCTCCCACAGTCCAAAGACACGCACATTAGGCTATCTGGCTGTTCCAAATTGCCCCTAGGTGTTAGTGACATTGTGAACGGTTGTGTGTGTTGTTCCCCTGTGATGGAATGGCAAAAGTGTTCTCCTCCCTCTGAACCTTGTAGGATTAAGCGGGACAGCGAATGAATAAGTAATATATAACTTTTTGAACTCTGCAAGGGTAGTTAATAACCACACACTGCATTACACACCACACTACACCACACTACACCACGCTACACCACGCTACACTACACCACAAACCACA
>JAOUQZ010000028.1:2482441-2531121 GCA_028564935.1 Neosilurus hyrtlii
TATATATATATATATGTTTTTTTGTTTTGTTTTTTTAATTTAATTTTTATTTTCTACTACAGCTCGAAGTGCAGGATTCCAGGATCTCCCATCATCCCCGGTGAAGGCGCTCCTAAACCTTCCTCAATCTTCCACATCAACTTAATCAAGGATCACCGATGTTCCCAAGAGACCTTCTCATTCTTCCCCGGAAGTGAATTGGACAGTATGCACACAAATCTAAATAATGATGCGTAACCTCCTGTCCCCTATATTACAGGCTAACTTCACTCTCTAAGCGCATACAGAATATCAGGGCTGTTCTAGAACATCCTGTTCATTCTTTATCTGTTGTTACTCAGAAAAGTGCATCACTGAATATCGTGAGCATCGTCCTGGTGTCGTATTGCCCAGTCGTAGTCTGTGTTGACGTGAAATGTATACACTTTTCTTTTCAGGAGGGACCGAAGTGTCATCAGTAAACATGTAGATGTTTAAAATCTTTAGTTAAATCATTTGAAAGGTGTCATGTTGAGAGCTGAAGGCTTCGCTGTTTAAAATGGAGCGTCGTTGCTGGTGTCATCTGTTTCCTAAATGTGTTACATAATTATATACTCATTATAACAGCAGGTAATCATTACCAGAGATAAATCGCTGCAAAACATTTCACCAACACTGGCACGAGGTGGACACTAGATGGCAGTGTGATTCATTTAGAACACAAAAATCATGCAATGAATCTGTATTACAGGGTAATTAATGTTGCTTTTCTAATGCGTCAGCTCGCATATTAGTTTAAAAAGAGAGATGGATATGGAAAATATGTACAACAGATTCTTGGTATAAAAATGAAATGCAGTGTTTTGCTCTGTGTCCTTATCCTTCCCCCCCTTTTCCAGCCCTCATCCTGGGAAACGTGTTGAAGTGTGTTTCTCTGCTCTGAAACACTCAGTTCAGTTCAGGAAGCGATGTTATAAATCAGAACGACACCAGGGTACTCCAGTACCAGGGCTGGAAACCTGCGCTTTATGTTACGACTCAACACTGTTTGATTTTCAGCTCATTTTTAAAAACATAATAATATTTCAATAATTTCAGATTTGAAGTCTTTGAATGAACAATATGGCAGAGCTCGATTTTGTGATATAACGACCGAAGACATGCGATGGCAACATCCAAACAACAGGAAACTGTTTAATATCTCAAAGTACGTGGTGAAGTAAGGGTTAGCACTTTTGCTGCACAGCAAGAAGGTCCTGGGTACAAACAAGGGCATTTGCTTAGTCTACCTATACTTACGTGGTTTCATCCAGGTACTTCAGTTTCCTCCCACAAACCAGACGTACACATTGAGTGAATTGGCTATTTCAGATTGCCCCTAGATGGGAATGGGATCTCGTAACTGGACTCTGTGCTTTGTAAGGAAATCTAGCTGTTATTTGCGGCACAGTTTGTAAACAAAAAAGTGTCAAATAGCCGATGCTGGAACGTGGGTACAGAAAGATGTGTCACTCACGAGACGTCTCCGAATATGTTAACAGCGATGGCTTAAACATATGAGCAAAAAGAGCTGTTTATCATTAGAGGATCTTTGTCGTGTGTAATCAGATGTACTGGACATGTGATCACATGGTGGTCTCTTACTTTTATGTCTTGTATAAAAACAATTGTAAGCCTCTTTTCTGTCCCTGATTCCTAACCGTGGCCCTGGAGGACCCAGTGTCCTGCATATTTCAGTCTTTTTCCCTGCTCGAACGCTCCTCAGTCAGCTGAATCGGGTGTGCTCGAGCAGAGAAAGCTAGCACGTAGCCAGGACTTGGATTGAGAATCTGGTTAAAGGGTATGAGCTATTGATCTGAAAGGTCATAAGTTCAAATCTCAGTCATGACCATAGGCTCTTGAATAAAGCTTATATTCCTCAGACAGTTCAGTTGTGTCCTGTCTCGATGGTGAGTCACTTTGGAGATATGTATATGTGTAAATAAGGCTAGAGTAAAAAAAAAGAAAGAAAAGTGCACTGTTTCGATCTGGAAACGTTCATGATGTGGATTTACTCCTTTCGTATTCTGTTAAACACTGCTTTCAAACTTTAGTAAATAAACATTTTGCATATCCATACACTTGACTGAACGTTTCCCTTCAGAGATCTTTATTTTCTCATGTTTTTAGTGAATGTTGTGTTTTCCTGTCCCCCTTTTTTCTATCTCGTGAACGTTGCTGGGTGAGTTTGAGCATTTCCCTTCCCCCACGTACACCCCCACAACCTCACCACACCCCCACAATCACACCACACCAACCCCCTCTCCATCCAGCCACAACCATTCACATTTTCTCTTATACTCCCTCTCTCTCTCTCTCACACACACACACACACACTTATAAGAGAGAAATGATGTAGTCGAATCACAGTGGGTCATTATGGAAGAAGGAAAGGATGCGCACGTGTCCTCCAAGCTGCGTCTGCCAACAACTGTGACAGGACACATGGTGTATATATACTTTGTGTGTGTGTGTAAGACAGTGCTATAGATAATCTCAATGACTTGTTTAAACTGCAGCTCACTCAACAAAGCTTTTATCTCCAAGATAGATATCTGGATGTTGGTGTTGATTAGTATTTGATATGCGTAGTGAGATAGCGAAGGTGTGTGGGTGTATTTGATGGTGGGAACCAAATGTTTTCACAATGATCTGACAGTTTTGACCTTGTGGAGACATTTTGTTTGTCCCTCAAAGGAGAGGAAAGGCTGGGGTGTGTGTGTGTATGTATGTATATGTGTGTGTATGTATGTGTATATATGTATATATATGTATATATATATATATATATATATATATATATATGATAAGAAATATATACCTTTCAATGTGAAACATTTATTTGTTAACAGTTTATTGAATGCACGTGTGTACTATAAATGTACTATATTATTTAAAAAAAAAAAACGGCTAGAGCATTGCTTCTTTGTTACTGAGGTTACGGTTGGGCATTAATTAGCTGCATGAATAATTATGTCAGAGGACAGTCCTCATAAGGATAGTAAGGCTAACACTAATGTGTGTATGGGGAAGAGGCGAACGGGGTTAAGTCCCCCACGTTGCCTGCACTGGGGGAAGCAGGCAGCTAGAGATCGATTCTTATTTAGATGAAAATGAGGCTCAGAGTGCATCTGCCTCGAAGAGTGAAAGCAGACGCCTATTCAGACCGGGGTTTAAAAAAAGAAAACTATTTTCTGGAGGTGACAGGTACTCTTCAGTTAGAAAGTCAGCGAACAGAAGATCAGAGGCTTCCACATCCTGTATTTTCTGTATTTTTTTAATACTGCGTAAAGATTTTAAGGAATACTTGAGTTCTCTTCGGCCTGGTCTCTATCTCCTGTCTGTCTCTGTATACACAGTCAACCTGGACAATTAAATATGTTTATATCGGAAGCTTAGGACCAGTTGTGTTGGAGTTGTTTATAATGTGCAGCTGTGTAATGAAAATTAAAAACCTTCACTGTAATGAAGCTGGTATATGAAATATGAGAGAGACAGGAGAGGAGATCTTTGCAAAGCTGTTCATCCATTTATCTTGATTAAGCGCTTTATCTTTGTTAGGAGGTTGTGATGGATCCGGAAAATATCCTGGGAACAGTGCCGGAAAACACCTTGGATGATACCATGCACACTGCATATTTACATACTTATATCCAAGGGCCAAACCACACGTTTAGTGACACTCATTCACTTACTGGAGTGTTTTTAGGGAATAGGAGGAAACCGGAGAACCCTGAGGAAACCCCCAGGGAGAGAACACAGGGAATTACTGTTCCGACCTGAAGTCAGGAATGGACCGGAAACACTGGAGCTGTAAAATGGCAACAAGACACTTAAACTTTTATCCGACTTTCCAAGAAGTATTCCTGGTTGCTTTGTACTTCTTCAAAATGTTGTCATGGTAACGCAAAAGAACCACCTTTTCCTTCTGGAAGAATAACCACAGAACAGAATAAAATTTCGCACAGGTTTTATAAAGCCAAAAAAAGTGTGTGGTATTTGTGTTCCTCATTACAGGGATATGTGAGGACATTCCTGCCTGTGGTGATCTCACACATGCTACACCTGCAGTAATTTCAGATTAGGATGAATCCTGCTGGAGCTTTGTGTTAAATGGTGCCTAGAATGACAATGGGGAGACTCAGAAACTAGTTGGAGAAAGAAGCAGCGAGAGGGAGAGAGATTAAATAAACACGACCCAAACTTTATCTGGTGTGTGTTAAGAGCAGTCGTGTGATAATGAGTTCAGGTCGTGGTTCATTCGCTCGCTCTCATCCTCGCCTCTCTTCTCAGATTGATTAGCTGGAGATTGCAGGAGAGAGATGTGCCGAGCGTCAGCATAAACCACAGCCGGGTTTGTCCTTTTCTCTATCATGGACATTCACTTACCCACTCCTGTTTTGTCATATTTCAGGAGACGGGTGATTTTCTGATATTCTGCTTCTCCAGCTGTTTTTTTTTTTTTAAGAAGGCTGTCTTTTTTTTTCATATGACAAAACTGCAGAAAGATGAGCGTAGCACTTAGTTTTAATCTGCACTCCCCAAACCCTGGATACTGTGGGATGTTTTCTGTGTTTATGAATGAGCTGGAGACAATTCAGCATCATAAACTTGGTGCATGGGGGCTCGGTAGAGTTAAGCACATCCCTCTTACAGCGAGTAGGTCCTGGGTTCGAGTCTCGGGCTCTGCAAGAGTGTTTCTGTGTGGAGTTTGCATGTTCTCCCCTTTGTTTGTATGGATTTCCTCTGGGTACTCCAGTTTTCTCCCACAGTCCAAAGACATGCACATTAGGCTAATTGGCTGTTTCAAATTGCCCCTAGATGAGAGTATGAATGGTTCTGTGTGTATGGTGGTCCTGTGATGGACTGGCGAGCTGTTCACGGTGTACCCCACCTTCACCCAGTGTCGGCTGAGATAGGCTCCAGCCTCCCCACATCACTGGTAGGATTAAGTGGTTCGGCAAACTTTGTAGAACCAAAAAAATTAATTTTTTTGAAGTGCCAGGCTTTAGTGTGATCTGATATAAATGCCATAACTGTGCAGTATTTTATTTTTAATGCCATTGCAGTTAGTTTGTATTAACTTCTCTCTAATTCTGCCATCCTAAATGTTCTGTGTATCGTACTTCTGTTGACTGTAGGAACCAGACAGTTTAACTTCATACATATCCTCAAAGCTTTTCAAAATTAAGATTGGTAACATCAGCACTGTGGTGCAATGTATGTACAACCTTCAGACAAGCTTTCTTTCAAGTTATTTAGTGTGTTAGGATTTTACAGCTGTTCCCGTTTTATTCCCTTTTTCCTAATACGGTTACAGGGAGGCTGGAGACTATCCCAACTGACTCCTGGGATAGGAAGGGTACACGTTGAACAGCTCACTGTTCCATTGTAGGGCAAAACACACACTAACACACTATCCACACTCACACCTAGGGGCAATTTGGAACAGCCAGTTATCCTAATGCGCATGTCTTTGGATTGTTGGAGGAAACTGAAGTACCCAGAGGAAACCCACACAAGTACAGGCAGAACAAGCAAACTCCACACAGAAACGCCCTCGCCGAGCCCGGGACTTGAAACCAGAACCTTATTGCTGTGAGCCGGATGTGCTAATCACTACGCCATCATGCCAGCCCAGTTTAACTTTTAAAACATATCATATTTTGTGTATATGAATCTTTTTTTTGTTGTTGTTAGAAGAAAATTTTTTTATCAAATAGTCACGATTGTTGAACTTAGAGTTCTTAATTAAAACAAAATCCTTTTACAAAAAGACTATAAATAAAATATGTTTCTAAAGAGCTTTACTGGTATAAGTATAAATAAAAATACCAGCTTTTAAATAAATATCTTTTTATTAATATTTATAGTTTTTAACTCTTTGTAACTGACACTGTCTATTATTCTTTAAAATTTGCAATTTTTCCCTTTTTAAAAAAAATCATATTTGGTAAATATAATTTTATATTATACATTTATTTCCATTAAAAAAAAAACTACAGTGGATTAAAAAAAAGTCATCTCTTTTATTTTATCCGACCTCACAGTATTTTCTGCTGCTTTTTCCCCCATCGTTTTATTTTCTAATTACTGATCAGTTTACCTTTACCCCAACCCAGAAACTCGATCTGAGAAAAGCATGAATCAAAAATTTCAACTGATAAATTATTTCCAATGTAAAACAAAAGTGCACCATTGTACATTGTCTTGTTGGATAATCTCATTTAATTATCCCTCTATATCTATTCATCCATCTTTTCTGCGTCTTTTGATCCCTTTTTGTAAATGATGCTCATTGTTATTGTTATTATTATTATTTCTAATCAACACAAAACCTGCAGGATTTTTCTTGGGGGCTGTTCTCCATCACCCACTGACACAGTTCAGGGATCACCCCTGTGCCATGTCCCAGGGAAGACAGATAAAAGCACAGTAAGGATGAATGATGTGAAGTGACGCCGCTGATCTGAGATGATTTTTTTTTCCTTTGTAATTTGTTAGGAGTGCCATGTAAATTTTGTTTTTTTATTAATCACTCGGAGTGATGATGAGTGTGGATGTGAATGAGAGTGACCACTCTGCCCCTAGAGGCTTCAGCCCATACTCCAGCCTCCGCCGTGACGTAGCCAGCACTCCGTGTTGCCAGATGGCGTTTTATTCCCCCCTCAGGCATTCCCATTTTGAACAGAGTAAAAAAGCGACAATCCACTAGGAATCATTTACACTGGAGGTGATTAGAGAGAAACAATAATTTAATAACCCGTATTTTATTACATTTTGCAATGCATTGGAGAAATTATATTGTTTAAAATAACGGGTGGTTTGAGGGGTAATCTGGCAACCTTGGCAGCCCCAGCGAAAGGGCTGAGCGAGTGTAGCAGAGCGAAAAGGCTTTTTTCGGGGCAAGCAACCGACTGGCCACTTCGCCTGGATGGAGCTCAGCATGTTTACCGCGGTTCGCGTTACATTTTCAACCTAAATGTTATTTTTTTAAATGGTTTATTTACACACATTGTGCGAGCCACACATCAGCGCTAGCCTTCTGCTCTGTTCCGATTCGGCTAGGCTGCATGATTTTTGTTGTGTTGCTAGCTAGTTTGGCTACAATGCTAGTTTGCTAGTTAGCTTTGTTGCAAAAAAAAAAAAAAAGTCAGAAAGGTGGGCTTGGAGAAGTCACGCTTTGGTTTTAGAGAACTCTGAACACACCGTAAACTGTGCCGTGCTGGGTTAAATCTCTTGTTTTTGTGTTTTTTTGTAGTATTGTTGATATTTTAAACGCGTCGTAACCGTTTGCGCGTTTGCAGAAAGTGAACGCAGCTTCATTATCCTCGCTCTTTTTTCCCCTCTGAAACAGTGATTTATTGTTTTTTCATTCCGTAACTGCTTGTTTTTTTACCGCCATCTCATATATATGTATACATGTATATATTTTTTTAAATAAACAACAGTCACAATTTTAAGCATCCAAGTTGTCGCATTTTAATCGAACAAGAACAAAATTTAGGGGGAAAACAAACGTCGAACGATGCTGTGTTCCCTGTCTGGGGCACTTCGAGTCAATTGGTGTTTATTAATTCCTTGTGTTTGTTTAGTTTAACACTTTGTGCTTGGAGATATATCACACACCCGGTCTTATAAGTGCGAGGTTTAAACACAGCAAACCAGCAACCGAATAAACTGGGGTTGTGGGTATTTCCGAGTGTTGTGAGTAGTGTTACGGGTAGGATCGGGGTGTTTTTGGTGAGTTGTTTGTGCGCAGCCGCGGTACATGATCTCACACTCGGTACCTGACTCTCCTGTACAGCTCCAGCTCCCGGCGTGTGTTTAGCACTTAGTGTTTGTTTTACATTTGGGGGGCTTGTGTATTAAATCTGAAAGTATGGATGATCATCAGACCCGCATGCTGTCGGGACTAACCGGGCTCGGAGGACTCGGCCAGGGCGACCCGAATGACCCGGATCCGGTCCGGAAGCAGCAGGACATCGGGGACATCCTGCAGCAGATCATGGCCATCACAGATGAGAGCCTGGACGAGGCCCAGGCCAGGTATGCAACCTTTTCTTTCTTCCCTTCTTTCTTTTTTAATGATGATGGAAATGTGTTGCAGGCTTTTGACTCTTCCGGCTCTGAAATCTTAAGTCTCTGATCCATGATGTGTTTCAGCACCAGGATTTCAATCAGTGCAACTTTTTATTTTATTTTAATGTGATCTAAAGAGTGCATGTGGGAGCACTTGATGAAAAAAACAAACAATTTTTTTTATTACTGAGCTTAATCCACCCCCCCCATGTAATGTTTAGCAAGCGTTCCCTACTTAAACACCCCCCACCCCCCAACACACCCCAAAAGAAAAACAAAAAAAACACACCCCGTTTTGTACAATCAGAAAAGATCAGATACCAAACGTTATAATCCCGGGTTAAAAATTCCAGAACGGGTCAATACCTCTCTCTCTCTCTCTCTCTCTATATATATATATATCTATATATATATATATATATATATATATATCTCTGTAATAAATGTAGTAAAAGTTAAACTGGACTGTTTTTGATGTTTGTAGAGAAACGCTGCCCTTTAGGATTAGAGGATAATATCAGATATCAACCTCTGCTGTAAATGTGTTTAAAAATGAATTTTTACTTTCCCCACCCTCAGAGTCGCCATGTCTCTTGTCCGCGACATCCAAAACCTCGACTCAGATATGCCACCTTTCCGGTTCACACCTACGCTACATAAACCAGATTCTTTTTCCTTCGTGTGTGTGTGTGTGTGTGTGTGTGTGTGTGTGTGTGTGTGTGTGTGTGTGGTGATGTGGAGATGAAATGCTTAGAAATGCTCAGTCCTGACTTGGAACATAACGTAATCACAACTCAGTGGGTAAGAGGCTCTGGGTTTGTAATCAGAGGGTCAGGGGGTTCAGACCCTAATACCACCATTGTTGGTCCCCTGAGCAAGGCCCTTAACCCCCAGCTGCTAATATGCAAAGGAGGGGAAAACACTCACGAAGTTTTTTTGGATGCCGGCGTCCAGCCAGCCAGATGCCCTAAATGTAAATCGAGCAGTTTTGTGTAGCACGTGTCTTGTAGCTTCTTTTCTTTCTTAGCTTTCTTTTAAGTTTATTTTTTTAGCAGTTTAAAGGAGATCTTACACTTTCTATAACAGTGTCCTGTTAGATTATACAACATTGATGGTAAAATGTAATATTTTCCAAAGCAATAAACACACTCACGGTGTAAAAAGGGTACTAAACTGCACCTTTCCCCGCTACCTTTAATATACGTCTTTCACCTGGAGATGTGGACACAGTGCAGCTTTTAAAAGGAGATTTAAGCCACATAATTAGTTTTTATCTTTAGGAAAGATTTAGAGTTTCGCTCCACACACGCCTTTGTCGGTAAAAGATGATGAACTAAAGGGACTAAAGGTGTACACTTGACGTTTCGACCTTAAAGGAATGGCTTTTTTTTTTGTTTTGTTTTTTTTCTTCTCATAGTGTGTACTTTAATGATTCCCCAGAGGAACAAACTGAAGAACCCTTCGGGGAACCGTTCCCTTTGTAAGAGCGTCCAGCCCGAAGTGCTCGTGATGTGATGTTCTGGTTTAATGTGTGGCTGAAGAGCAAACGTGGCTCCGCGATTAATACTTTACTGATCTCGTGAGATAGCTCAGTAGTTTGGGGGAGAAAAAGATTTCTCTGCAGGTTTTATTAGATTTTTATTTTTTTTTTGGTGGTCCTTACAAGAACAAGTCAAAGTGCTCAAATGTTCATTCAGCGATCTAGTCTTGTTTCTTTTTCGTTTTCTATCCATGTAAATAAATGCAAAGTCACAGATGTGCTGTCGTCTTCGGAGGAGTCGTCGCCGTCGTCGTCTTTTGGTTGTTGTTCGGGTCTGAGGGGGGGGGAGAGGGGAAAGGGGTGGGATTGATTGGATTGAATCCCAGAACCAGAGAACAGAAATTCAGTCGAGTATAAATATTCTTTCGTCGAAACTAAGACTCGAATCATTAAGGTCTGTTTTTGGCTTATTTTCCACATCAGTGCAGCCTCCTTAATGCATCTCCCATTTCACCCTCTCTGTTTTAATGATGCTGTTAATGACCTCTCGTCTAATTAGCGAGGAATCTGAACGCGGGAAAGGAAAACGGAGAGAAGTCCTGAGAGCCGTGTTTATTAGCTGGAGGGTACTTGATGATTTTCTTTTTGTTTAGTTTTGGGGTTTTTTTATGTAAATTTGGCGGTGTGCTTTTGGGTATCAGTGTGAGGAAAGCAGCTTGTTAAAAGCTTGTTTTTTTTTTTTTTTCTTCGGGGTGCATGATATGACAAAAAATATCATATCACGATATACTCCGACAACTTTGCTTTACATCAAGCCGTACATCACTATAACTCACCTGATTTATAAATATGTGTGTGTATATTTACTATATATATTAAGGATTAAAGGTGCATTAGGCGTTTTTTTAAATTCCTTGTTTTGCACGGATAAGCTGTAAAGGATGTAGAACATGATTAAACATCACCAGATTGAGTCTTCACATTAGCTGAAGTGTATGAAATCTTGGAGGAAACCTGTGTGTGTGTGTGTGTGTGGGGGGGGGGGGGATTTCTGGTCTGAAATGAATGTTTGTTTTTGCTCCTCCTGTCAGTGTTTTTATAGATGCACTGCTCTACAGGTCACTGTAGGTCCTGGGGGCGGAGCTTCACGAACATGGGCGGAAGCAGAGAAACAGACTTGAGGAGTTCAAACAAATCATTCAAACGTTTGAACGCACCTATAAGGGTTGGAGACCTGATTCGGAAAGAGAAAACAAAAAACACTAACCTTACATACTGCACCTTTAATATCTACAAAAAAAAAGAAAAACAATTATTTAGCATGTATTATTTATATAAATGATAATAATTTAGATTTGTGTTAATTTTTGGTATATAAAATGACCAGGGTTATAATAATGTGTATGAATATTTATTTAAATGAATACATTTTTAAATAATTTAAAAATAGTGAGTTGTTCGTTATGTGTAAATTGTTTATTAGAATGAAATAAAATAGAAAAATGTGCTTGTTTTAAATAGAAATAATTATAATTTTTTAAAAACATTTGTTTAGTTATAGTTTCTTTAAAAGGCATAAATGTAAAATATTTAATTAAATATATTTAGTGTGAATAAAAGCTATTTATGAATAATTTTTGCAATAATTAAGGGAAATTATAATATAAACGCATACACATTTTTCTTTCAAATGATTAAATCCTCAATTTTTTAAAAATTTGTTATTTAACAGTATTTAAAAAAAGTGTGTGTGTTTATGCTTACCTCTGATAATTACATTGTGTTTTTCCCTCAGTACTATTGGTTGTTCTATTTTGTCCAACACTGAGAGAATTCCCGAGATTTTATTTCTATTTCTAAAACTTCTATACATTTATAAAACCATTGTTTTTTTTTTTTTTTGGTTCAGGAAGATACAGAGGTCCAGTTTAAAGAAAGCTCTCCCTGAATCAGTCCTAAAAAGTTGTGCTGTTAAACTCTTAGCTGTTGTAACAACACCTGTTCTGAAGTCTACCTGCACAATGGCTCAGCTCTAACCACTCCGATAGCGCTAACAACGCTACCAAGAGTGCTCGCTTCCTAGTAAAATCCGACATTGTTGCACAGTGAACATCCATCTGTTGCGCATTAGTCACATGCAGAGGAGTTTTAATGGAGCAGTTCGGCTCTGCACAAGTTTTCCCAGTGGGCCGAGAAACGCAACGGAGCTCCGGCTTCAGTCACGCTACACGGATTTAATCTGCTGTAATGACCGTTACTTAACCTCCCGTTTCACTTCGCTCTCCTCCTTCAAGGTCTCGACGCTCGGATAACCATAAAGCGCTATAATGCACGTGTTTGTACAGAGAGCGCATGTCCTGCGAAGTGTGTGCGCGGATGAACGAACGCGATTAATCTGCTCCCTCATTAGCATAGATAATCGCGGAGTCTTAATTAAGTCATTGCCGTCATGCTGAGAGCGAGATTTCTCTACACTGCCGGAGTGTCGTGGGTTTTTTTTTCCGATTGTTTTTACACCACAGCGACGTCGAGTTCTCGCTCTGAAGGTGTTGATTCCTGTTCTATCCCAGCAGCTGTTATATGACAGTTGAAATCACACGTTGGAGTGCGTTATCGTTTCAGTTGTAACAGCTTACAACTCCAGGGACTTGAAACTCTCCATGGGATCTCAACCTGATATTGCACTGGGTTAAAAAGCTGATTTGAACAAGCATCATGGTATTGTTGGTTTTTCTTTTGGAAGGAGTCTCCAGTGTTCAACTTTAGAAACTTGAATTAGATCTTATAGAGCGTAGATGGATTGTTGCTGTCACATGCCTGGCATCCGGAGCTTTGTAGTTTTCAGTGTAACTATAAATGGATAAATCGTATTAGCGTGTTATTAGAATACTATGTGAGAACAGTGCAATCTGATTGGTTTACTGTCTGGAGGATAATTAAAATTATCCCAAGTGGATAATGCTTAAATCAGAATGACAGACATTAAAAGTTTTTTATGGTCACTTGGAGCAGGTGGCATCATCATAACATTATCACACTTAAAATTTATTTATATATATATATAGGCATTTGCTCGCCATTTTGTCCGTTAAGTGAATAATTGGTAATTATCTTGTAATGATGATAAAATCCTTCATGTTGGTGGATTGTTGTGGAATAAAACGCTTTATGATGTGCTGTTATTGGAAATGTATCGACTTCAGAATGCAGCAGTGGCTCCGCGTCATCACACTGTAACATCGTTGGTTATCTTCTGATAGCGGTTTTGTAATACACACGTCCTGCTGTACCTGGCAAGTTTCGGCTGTTTTGGTCGCTTCTTGGTGACTCGCTTCAAGGTTGAGTTGTTGCTATAGGTTTAAAAGCTGTAAAAGTTTTGGCACCCACCACCCTCTCATATTGACATGCAAAGACTGATATTTGTGAGTGATGTTATGTTAAGTAGTGGTGGCTCACGGTCTTACTGATCCGAAGGTTGGGGTTTCAGGCCCCAGTACCACCAAGCTGCCACTGTTGGGCCTTTGAGCAAGGCCCTTAATCTGCAATTTCTCAGTTGTGTGCCACTGGGATTGCACTAATATATAAATCCATGTGCTGTAAAAAGTTTTGGCACCCAAGTCTTCATTGACTTCTGCTGCAAAAGATTTGCTGCCCGTGTCTTAGTTTGCGATTGAACTATTAACTAAGATTGTACTGAAAACCTTTAGCGCCTACATTTTATTTCAGCGCTGGAATTGAAATGTAAAATGTAAAAATGTCAGTTTTGACGTGCACATCATAGTGCATCGCTGAGATTGCACCATATCTAGGTATGTGCTATAAAAGTTTTGGTGCGCAAATCATAGTACATTGCTTAGATTACTATATTTATGTATGTGCTATAAACGTTTTGATGTGCACATCCATAATGCATCACTGAGATTGTACTATATGTACTATAGGTTTATGCTATAAAAGTTTTGTTGTGAACATCATAGTGCATCGCTGAGGTATAGGTATGTGCTATAAAAGTTTTGGCATGCACGTCATAGTGCATTGCTGAAATCGTACTATATTTAGGTGTGTGCTATAAAAGTTTTGGTGCGCACATCATAGTGCATTGCTGAGATTGTACTGTGTTTAGGTATGTGCTATAAAAGTTTTGGTGCGCACTTCATAGTACATCACTGAAATCGTACTATATTTAGGTGTGTGCTATAAAAGTTTTGCTGTGAACATCATATTGCATCGCTGAGGTTGTACTATAGGTATGTGCTATAAAAGTTTTGGCGTGCACATCATAGTGCATGCCAAAACTTTTATAGCACATAGCTATAGTACAACCTTAGCGATGCACTATGATGTTCACAGCAAAACTTTTATAGCACATACCTAAATATAGTGAGGCAGGAGAGGTGATGCTAAGGTCTATTGGGCAACCAACAGACCTTAGCATCCTCACTAAGCTTCATGTATGCAAATAATGATGCATGATTTTGGCATGCACATCATAGTGCATTGCTGAGATTGTACTGTATTTATGTATGTGCTATAAAAGTTTTGATGTGCACATCATAGTGCATCGCTGAGGTTGTACTATAGGTACGTGCTATAAAAGTTTTGGTGTGCACATAATAGTGCTTTGCTGAGATTGTTCTATATCTAGGTATGTGCTATAAAGGTTTTGCTGTGCACATCGTAGTGTGGCGCTGACATTGTACTAGGTTGTAAAAGTTTTGGCACCCACGTCATATTGCGTCTTTGGGATTGTACTATATCTTGGTGTGGGTTGTAAAAGTTTTGGTGCCCACATCTTTGTTCATTGCTAAGATTTAACTATATCCAAGCACATACTGTAACTTTTTGGCTCTCAGGTCCTGCAGCATATGAATCACCCATGTTTAGGGTCTCGTATATCATCTAAAGCAACAATGATCAATTTTGTACTATTATGAGCCTACACATTTTAATCTGTGTGTTATAGGGATGCACTAGGTGTCCTGGTGAGATGGATCAGAATTGGATCTGATATTTTTCACCTTTCGTAGGATTTGATGTAGCATCACACCTGTGAAATTTTGTATAAATTGTTAGTGGCAAGTTAGGCTAGGTTACTAAAAGGATGACTATGTCACATGTCTACATTGTAATGAAAATGGAGGGGAAAAGTGATCAGTGCATCCCTAACGATTTTGCTCAGTAGTGTGTAATTTTTGGATCACCATTAATTTGACACACTCTTTAGTGCGAATGTGGCCTCAAGCTTTTTTCCCTGATGATGCTTTTTTTTTATTCATCGAAGGATCACGGCTGCTCTGCTATGCGTCATTAGCTTGCGTCCCCCCCTCTCTTCCTCTTCACCAAACCGTTTGACCACCTGGTTCTCTTAATTAATTCGCTTCTTTTTCGACCCTCGTCCCCCCCCCCTCCCTCCTCGTCCCTCCCTCCCTGGTGTTCATCCTTTTCATTGTGTGCGGCGTGCAATCAATTCTCCTATAATGTGTGCACGAGAGCAGCTGGTCGCAAAATCGAGTTTCTATTAATGAGATGGAGGGAGGACGGTGCACGCACGATGATCGTGCCTTCTACGGTTTAATTCTTTATTAAAGGGTTTTTTAAAAATGTTGAGACACTTCCTGTATAGATGACCATTGCTGCACTTTTTCTTCATCAGCCAGACCTGACTTCATGCTTAATGTGGAACCGTGTTGTGGAAATTGGTACTGCGGGACAATTTATAGCAGTCTGTAATATGTGTCGGAATTAAAGCAGTTGGAACATTTATGTACAGTTTTGTACTCATTTCAGAATATCGTCAGTGCCACAGTTGGATCTCCAGGCAATGAGAGTAGGATATGATGGCATATTTAGTTTTCTAGCTAGCAAGTTACGTCATGTATTGATCTAGGCAAGAATTGAGGATTTGCAATGGTTTAGCTTTGCCACTCATAGCTAGGGCTGGGTGATAAGATGACATAATATCGATGTTGTGATAAATGATACCGAGATACATTTATTACACCAGATATCATTGGTGTTGTTGCATCAACAAACTTTTCAATAATTACAGCACTTCCTTGTTGGTTATGTTAAATATCATGTACCGTGTGACTGCTTTCAGGTATCTTAATGTAATGTTTTAGTCATATCGCCCAACCCTGCTCTCAGGTGCCTGGAAAGTTCTCTGAACCCTTGTCAGTGGAGGTACTTGATTTTCTGGTGTGGCAAGGATGCATTTTTGCAAGTGCATTTTGAGAAAAAGTTGGAACAATGGAAAGAATGCAGTTTGCTTTTTATTATTGTCATCATTATTATTAGGCTTCGTTCCCTTCCAATGAGAAGCTTGAACACAACGAGTCGGTGTATCAGGCTGCGTTGCTCAGTTGAGATGCGACATACTTCTTCCCGCGTTCCTATTTTGAGCCAAGAATGTTATTTTTAAATGAACAATGGACGTGTTGTCTGTAAGCAAGTCACATCACGCTCTAATGTTTTGCGTAGCTCTTTGGCAGAGACTCGGTTACTAAGAGGATGTCTGTATCGGATTAGTATTAGGTATCGGCCCACACTCATAGCTCTGAGGTTGCTCCGGGGTTGGCGTTGGGTTTAACAAAAAAAGCGAGAGTGATTTTTAAGAACACACCTCGAATGCCGTTCTAACAAGCCTCCCTTTGTGATGCTACGTTGTCACACCAAGTGCTTTAATGATCTGTTGCGTCATCCATAATGCATCACACGCGTCCATCATTTTTAATTTAGAAGCCTCGCCGTGTTGCACGCTTTTTTATGGACTGCTGGGCTTTTGTCACATGCAGAATATTTTATATTTAAAGTGAAAGGAATTCTAATTAAAACCTTTTTTGACACCCGAACGAGTCGCATGTCAATATTTCTAATTAGCACGTGATCTTCAGTGGGATGCAACGTTTAATTTCCGAACGAATTACATTAAACGGCTTTTATTGACATCAGGATTCTTTTTTTTTTTTTTTTTTTTTAAACTTCGGTTAACAGTTTCTGAGCGTACCCACAATGCTGTTCAAGTCCAGTCCCTTCTAATAATGGTGCTTCTGGAAATTTATTTGTAAAAAGATAGTGTTGCAGCAGTGCTTTAATCGTTTTTTTTTTACCTGTTTTGCTGTTTTATCTCTTATCATCTACACTTCCAAACCTTCAACTTTAATAATGACATTAGAGCTATGTACGTCAGTGCATACATTGCTACCTAGCTTAGCAATGTGTTGTATTCTGAGACTTCAGGTCCAGAGTCTGCTCTGTGTCTCCTGTACTCATTAATACCACATTGCATGTCGCTGGAGAAAAGACGCGAACAGGAAACCTGATCATTGTCACGTATGCTGTGACATCTTAGGGATACAATAAGTGGAAAAAAAGACCAGCAATTAACAAATTAACACCGGAATCACTAGTCTGTAAAAGCACAGATCTTTCAATCTTGATGTATTTGATGTACGTGAATGAGAGTGGAGTTATCTCCTGTATAAATATATTAACCCATCGTGCTCTTGGTCTTGTTGGGGCTTCCTGTGAAGCTGTGTTGTCAATCAGTGCCCTTTCTACGCATTAAGAAAGATTTTCAAGCAAATCCTCGCACCAGGCTAATAAAGAGACACAGTTGTCAGATCTGACCGTTTTCATAAAAGATCAACACTCATGATGCTTTAAAGCGAAGAAACCACATCTTGGTTCAGGTCGGAGTAAAGCTGTTAATTAATCCTGAAGACAAACAAGGATCAGGGGATAGGCAGCTGATTTCAGTGTAAAACAGAGATAAGACTTCACTATGATGCGTATGGTGATATTTAGGTTTGTGAATGATCTGGGAGCAGAAACAGGGAGTTGGAATTCATAACAAAGCTTAAGAAATGAATTGATGTACTGATAAAGGTGTGAATAGTTTTAGAATCAGTAGTTCAGATAAAGTAATAATCAACTTCATGGTGTTTAAATATATGTAAGAACTTCATGAAATCAAGGGTCTCCGAAAAGTGCCTTTTGACCCAGTTAATCGCGATATCGTCGTTATCTTATCATATCACTATAAACTGCCCACAGGGAGCACATCAAGTTAGTTGAAGTCGTGTAAAATATTTTGATTAGCCTGGACTGCGACCGTCACATCAAGTTCTAACTCGTAGCTCTGTAACGTAATTAAATAGGAATTAAATGTCATTTGCATCAGAAAGCAATAAAATGAGGCAAAATCGTCTTCGTCGTAGGGTATAAAGTGATCCTGATTACTGATGAAGTTTTACTCTGATGCCCCGCTGCTAGAATTTCATCGATGGTCTCTGGTTATTAAAAGACTGAAAGGGATTTTTATAGCTTTTTTTTTTTAACGACTGAAAACATCAGGCTGGATTTGACGCATGTTTAATAAGTGTGTTATAATATGTGTGTGATATTTAAAGTGCATGCACTGTCTTTGTAAATGCAAGCAAAGATGGGAATCTTGATTAACTCCCCGCCCATGCTCCGTTTTTATTTTTCCAAGTCGCGTCCGAATCTTCTTCGTCATCCATCCGTCCACTGAACTGGTTCTTCAGTATTTTATATTTTCAGTGTAAGAATCGGGAGCTAGATCTCACCCGACCCACAGGTACACTCGATACTGACCCGCGTCACAATTCAGGGTTATTAGCAAAACTCCAAGATGCTGCGAGACAGCGAGTGAGGCTGTTCACTGGAGTTTTATGAGTGGAACGAAAGAATGAAACTGGCTCGAGGTTACATGAGACGTAACTCACCAGGAATGTCCTGATGTTGATATAAGCCGGGGGGATTTAGCAATTCAGGCACCAGCTCTGCCTATTTAAAAAAAAAAAAAAAAAAACATGACGATGATGAAGACTTTTGGGATTGCAACACCGTTAAACAGATACAAGTCAGAAATGAACTGTGCCTTTTTTTGGGTGGGGGGTTAATTCTTGAGCTGTTGGTTATAGGGACGGTTTCGTAATTGTTTAAAGAAAATATTTTAAATGTCATGAATGGTGTTTCAAACAAGGCTTGATCGTTCATATGGAGTTAAATTTGGTTTACGAAGGATACAAGACATGAATTCGGTTCATACGTTTACTTTATTAGAGGTTTGCAAACATGATCTCAATCTTTGAAAACTGTCTCAGCACAGCCAGATTTCAAAAAGTCCGTGTTGCACTTCACTTCCTTCCGCTTCATATTCACTCATGTACCCCGCCTCTTAATCAAAATCAGTATACGGTATTTATCCAGAAGGCTCGTGGGGACACATCTAAGCCCACACTGGGCAAGGATGGAAGCTCGCTGGACCATCGCTGGGCAACACACACAAACATTCACACTTACATCCACACAGAGGGGCAATTCGGAACAGCCTAATGTGCATGCCCTTGGACTGTGGGGGCAAACCGGAGTACACGGAGGAAACCCACGCAAACACAAGCAGAACATGCAAACTGCACAGACAAACGCCTGAGCCGAACCTGGGACGCAAACTCAGGACCTTTTTGCTCTGACGTGCTACTACTACACCACTGTTACTACTACGCCGTGTTTTATTTATTTTTTTTTTTTGTTTTGTTTTTTTGCAACTAAATTTGGGAAATCATAACGCAACTGCTTTTTATCACTTCACCTTTGGTAAATAATATTTAAGATCCATGTTAATTGGAAAAGGTGTTTTTTTTTTTTTGTTTAAATATTTATTTATTTATTTATTTATTTTTAGCGGCCATGTATCAAAGTGAAATCTAGACTTTATTTCGTGTTCTATTAGTTTTGCTTAAAGCTTAATTTCACTGTCTGGAAAGACGACAGAACCCACCATGATATCATAACGGTGACCAGAACATACAGATGTGTTCAGTATTACCCAATTGTGTCCGTCTTGTTCCCGTTCTGTTGGTCAGTGGTCAGCATTAATGCTACATGGCATGGACATGTTTGTATTTTAAAGCTCATCAGCATTATAGAGTTTAACATGTGAATGTGTCCGAGTGTTGATCGATCTAAACGGAGTACTAGCATATCTGCATTTCGAATCCCCTTACAACGCGTGACGTGATGAGTCCTCTATTTAATCTTTAAATATCTCGACGACCGTGCAGGCTAGAGCCGCGCGTATTCCTGTTTTGTTTTTAGTTCTGGAGGGTTGCGTTGTATGTTGTTGCAGTCGTGTCCTTTTCGAAAGTTGCATGCATCCAGTTATGTAGTCTTGGGAGACATTCTAAAATTAACATTGAATGTCTTGGGTTATTATTTATACATTTTCCATGTTAGCATAGCCTCTAGAATGTTAGCATAGCTCTTAGAAATCCCATACTCCCTAGAGATCCATCCTATGGGCCCCTGAGTTAAGAAGTACTGCTGTGTTTACCGAGCAGCCATGTTGATTTGATGCCCCTGGCTGGACTTGGGAATAAAAAGTTGATAGTTATGAGGCATTAGAGCTGTGTGTTTTTTTTGAAGTCACTGCATTTTTCCGGATTCGGACTAATTTTCAGTACAATTCTTAAAGCCTTACACATCTATACTGAACTTTTTTTACAATGCTATTGTTTTCGTTTGTTATTAGGAGGGCAGTAGTGAGGAAACAGGTGAGGCAGATACATATAAGATGGATGGAGTAGGTCTGTTAGCCCGCGCCTTCTTTTTGGCTCTGCTAACATCTCAGTGAGCTCCACTCCTCCATAGGTTTGACCGCCAGGTTTTAGGTTGGGTCTGGGGATGAGTCAGGATGTAACCGGGGCGGTAGGAGGCGATGCCAGTGCTGGCACTGTCCGCTGGCTGCCCTCAACCTTTCCCCCTGTGCCGTGTGTCCAGATGCTGGCGAGAGGAGGGACGAGGCGACCCCACACAGGCAGGGGGGGCCGGGGGGAGCACGGCAGTAGGGGAATGCACCCTGCCGCTCGACTTCCAACACAGGTCAGTATGAGACAGGGCTGCATGAGAAACCTCACCCTCTACACCTCCCCATCCTACCCTTCTCATCATCCCTCCTCTCCCTCCTCCCTCTCACTCGGGGAAAGATATCCAGCACATGCCTGGAGTAAGTCCTGGATTTATTTAGATGTGTAGAAATATAAATACAGTATATAGTAATGTTTAATGTTGCATCCTAATAGGAGTAGATGGAAATCTTTTGCGCTCCTTTATTGCTCAGATTTCAGACCTCTGCAATGTTTCATCTTCTCTAATCCTTCATCTGTAAGAAAGGTTTTAGATTAACGTCAGTATTAGCCCTAACCATTTTTATTTTAGACTACTTTTATTTCAGATATGTCACATCTCATATCTGGTGTATAACCCTGAAAATTCGACTTAACTCATCATCTCTGTAATGTCTACAGACTCGCACGAGTCCCCCCCACCACCACCACCCTCCCAAATCCCATCCATGTTTCATCCTGTTGCTGTATTAAACACTGAATGTATCACCACCTACTTGTTCTTAACAGCGAATGTGGCGTCTTTAAACGAGAACGCTAATTAGCGAGGGTTATTTTTGGCTGCGCGATATACACTGCAGGCTAATCTACGCGCGAGGTGTCAAAGGTTATTAGGTTATTCACATGCCTCAGCCCTTAGGCCTGGTTATTTCCAGAAAGCCATCTGTGTGATGTATTTCCTCACAATGTAGATCATTTCTTTTAAAGAGGAAGAATTCGTTTAGGCTCGCTTCCGGACTGTTCTACAGATAAGGGAGCAGTCGTCGTGTCGCTTTGCAGTCTGTTGTATTTTAGATCATCGTGTTAAGCAAAGCAAATGTCTTGGGAGATGCAGTAACTCATTCAGGGCTGCACGGATGCTTTAAAATATAGAAATTTACAGAGCACTGCTCCAGTCTCCGCATCTGTTTTATCTGTGGGGTAATAAAGTAAAGGCTAATTATATTTTTAATTGTTGTCTTTTAACCAGTTACAGTCAACACTGTGTCCATGTGAGGTAGAGCTGAATGCTATGATTTTATTGTATCAGTGTTATGATAAAGATTTTCTAAATTATGTATCACTGTTATAACTTATAACTAACATTATCATTTAGTGGTCTCTTTGTTTCTGGTATCAAATCAGCCTTTTGTAGATTCTTGCTTCTAATTGGTCAGAATTTGTTGATTTATTTCCTGTAATAACAGCAGCTCTGACAGTACTGTGGTGTTCTGATACTTTGTTTCTATGGTTACAGCCACTTTGTGTAGAATTGTGTGGCTCCACATACATGACAACTTGCGTATTTGTTGCTATGTGCTGTAATGTTTATTTAGTGTTTATGAAAGGAGTCTCCAGTTTCAGAGGTAAAGGTTGAACTTTTCTTGAGTTTACGATTTGTAATTTCTCATTAACGAGACAATATGAATGTTGGTTTCATGTACTGCCGGCTTAACTGAATGAATATGTTTGGTATGTACTACATGGGAATGGTGTGATCTGAATTTTGGACCACTATCTCAGGATAATGGATGTTATCCACCTCACAAACTTGGGATGGGGCCAGAATCAAAATGGCGGATGAAAACGGTCACTGATTCTCAAATGCTAGAAACTGAATAAAATGGTTTTCCAAAACCAAGAAGAAAGCTACACAATATGGCCTTCAGAGGTTTTAAGTTGAAAAGCACTTTTTTCAAACTTTGTGTTTTAAAAGATGGCGTATCAGAGAGTGTGACCACTGTCGTGCATTAAAAGTTTACAAATAGACACTGAAATTTTGGGGGTTTTTTTCTTACCTTCCTATGTGGTATATGCTAAAACGCTTATTCACCTCAGGCTCAGTGAATAACACTAAATAGACACCTCAACGTTTCATTGATATAAGGCACATCATTCGTTTCTTCCGGTAGTTCAGTTTTTTATTGACCAGGACCACATTAATTGTAAAATTAGTTTTGCAGGCCCTCTCAGTACAGATACATTTCCCAATGTTACATTTTGAACCTTTCTGAACTTCTATCGTCAGAACATTAGTGTGGTTAGCACGTCTGCCTCACAGCAAGAAGGTCCTGGGTTCGAGTCCCAGGCTTGGTGAGGGCATTTCAGTTTGCCTGCCTGCATGGGTTTCCCCTGGGTAATCCGGTTTCCTCTAACAGTTCAAGGTCATGCACAATAGGCTAATTGGCTGTTCCAGGTTGCCCCGAGCTGTGTGTGTGAATAGTTGTGTGTGTTGCCCTGCAGTGGTTCATAATGTACTCTGCAATCGCCCAGTGTTGGCTAAGATAGGCTCCAGCCTTCTAGCGAACCAAGTAGGATTAAGTGGTTTAGTAAACGAGAGAATGAGAACATTAGTGTCCATCAGGGTATCAATTAATAATACAGCTTAGCCCTTGAATATGCTTTTGGGACCCCACTTTGAGAACCACTTGTTTATTTTTATTCCAAATAGTTCACAGTACTGAGCTGGCTGTGATATAAGAGGAATTAAAACACACAGTAACCCCGAATTGCATCAGCTGAAATTACTGATTATTTTCCTGTGTCAGCATGCTTCTCAGTGTTCTATTTATTTATTTATTTTGTTTTATTTTATTTTAAGCTTCGCTAGCCTTAGTGTTAGGTTGGCGGCCATTTTATTGCCCCTGAGGTCGTGTCCGTGACAGAATTGTTACTGTCATCATTTTTTTGTATGTAAATGCAAATTTCTGATGGACCTCATAATTGTTTGCTTTCATGCATATTTTTATAGATGCTTTTTTATTTTTGTAATTATGTCTGGAAGGTCTTGAATTCGGCTCTCCAGCATCTAGGGATCATCAGGCTGATATGACGTGTAGTGACAGTACGCTACACTTCAGCGACGGGGTGAAAAGCGTGGCATTTTTGTGTGTTGTCGGCTCTAAAGCCAGTCCAGTGTCGGAGTGTAAAGGGGAGGTGGGAAGCAGCGCTGGAGGGGGAGATGATGATGATGATGATGATGCTGCTGCTGCTGCTGCTGCTGTTGCTGCTGCTTCTTCAACAGCTTTTCTCTCCAGACAAATTAGGGCTATGCTTCATTTAACAACTCATTTAGCTGTAGAGAGGCATGGAGGACCGCTTCAGCACCCTCAATATCTCAGTCACAGGCAACCGAGGTCGCTTTAAAAAGCTCTTCGGCTTGTCACATTTATATTAATAATGTACAAAAACTCATTGTGCTTTTGTGAGTCATTTGTGCATCGTCCCATTTAGTCACGTGTGGTGTTGATTAATTTTCTTTGCATTTTAGTGGGTGAGAAACGTGCACTGGATTATCATGTTTGTAAAATGTTTGTTTCATGTTTTCATATTGTGGAGTCTTTCACTGCTGTATTATACAACACTATACTATATTGTACTATACAACACTATACTGTATAGCCCTATACTGTACAACACTATAGCATTCTATACAACACTACTATATAATATTGTACTATACAACACTATAATGTATAGCCCTGTACTGTAAAACACTATATTGTACTGTACAACACTATAGCATTCTATACAACACTATACTACTACTATACAACACTTTACTGGATATCCCTGTACTTTACTGTAAAACACTGTAATGTCCTATGCAGCCCTATACTGTACAACACAATAGCATTCTATACAACACTATACTTTACTATATTGCACTATACAACACTATACTGTGTAGCCCTGTACTGTACTGTAAAACACTACACTGTACTATATAGCCCTATACTGTGCTGTGCAACACTTTAGCATTCTATGCAACACTACTATTTGGACTATACTGTGTAGCCATATGCTGTACTGTAAAACACTATACTGTACTATATAGCGCTGTACAACACTATAACATTCTATACAACACTACTATAGTGTACTATACAACACTATACTTTACTATATTGCACTATACAACACTATACTGTGTAGCCCTGTACTGTACTGTAAAACACTACACTGTACTATATAGCCCTATACTGTGCTGTGCAACACTTTAGCATTCTATGCAACACTACTATTTGGACTATACTGTGTAGCCATATGCTGTACTGTAAAACACTATACTGTACTATATAGCGCTGTACAACACTATAACATTCTATACAACACTACTATAGTGTACTATACAACACTATACTTTACTATATAGCCCTATACTGTGCTCTACAACAGCATTCCATACACTATATTCAACTATACAACACTACTTTACTATATAGCCATATACTGTACTGTAAAATACTATATTGTACTATACAACAGTAAACTTTACTTTAGTGTAATATACAACACTATACTGTACTATATAGCCCTTTACTATATTGTAGTATACAACACTACTTTACTCTATAGCCCTATACTGTACAATACAACATTATGCTGTACTATACAACACTGTACCTTACTATATAGCTCTATAGCATACTATACAACCCTGTACTATACAATGATATACCTTACTATTATAGCTGTGTAATGTACTATACAGCACTATACTTTACTAAGTATACTTCACTATACATCCCTACAAAGTACTATACATAATTCTGTCCCTTACTATATAGCTCTATAGTTTACTGTACAACACTACCACACAATACCTTACTATTATAGCTGTATAGTGTATTAAACACTATATTGTACTATATTGCACTATTTATACTATACCACACTATACTGTGCCATACAAAACTATACTGTACTATAAAGCACTGTACAACACTGTACACTGTACATACTGTCTCATACTATAGAACACTATACAACACCATATTGTACCATACAATACTATACAGTGCTACACTGTACTATACAACACTATACTATACTAGCTAGCACTATAATATATTATACAGCACTATACTCTACTGTCCTGTGTGCACTATGCTTTATTAGGCAGCCCTATAATATATAGCACTGTACTGTACTATACAGCACTGTGCCTTTCTATACATCACTACACCTTACCACACAATGTACTATAATGTACAAGATAGCACTGTACTATACTAAACTTCCCATAATGTGCCTTCTGGTAAACATTATCTTTCCTACACACTTGAACAATGTCATACTGACTGCCTCTCTTTTTTTTCTCTCTCTCTCTTTTATTATTTATTTATTTATTATTTCTGTCTTTGCAGAAAACACGCGTTGAACTGCCACAGAATGAAGCCTGCTCTCTTCAGCGTGTTGTGTGAGATCAAAGAAAAGACGGGTAAGTCATTCAGTCCTTTCAACTTCACTCCGTCTCATCGTTATTCCCTCCTTTCTCTCTCTCTCTTTTCACTTTTAACTCTGACGTGATGACGTTCCTGCAGAAGGAGATACAGGTTTTTGTGCTGCTTCCTTCTCTGAGTATGTGTTTATATATTTATATTTCCAGGAATTGAGAATCATCACCTGTGTCTTCTTGTCCAGTTAGTCCACAGTTTGTATTTTTTGCATATATTTTTTTTTGTTATAGAGAGAATGGGATTATGGGTAAGCACAAGCATCTAGCACTGAGACAGCCGGTCTTCCAACATGCTGCATTCGTGCTGTGCGTAATTACAGTGCTGTGTGTCAGTGCTGATTGGTCGAGGCGTGTCTGCTTGTATATTCGGAAACGTTTTACAGTTTATAGCAGCTCTATAATTAAGATAAAGCATCTAGAAAGTGCTGATGAGCAGTGGGAAAAAAAAAGAGAGAGAGAAAGAAAGAGATCAAGCTGCAGCTCCTCTCATCACCATGTGTTAATGAAACACTAATTAATAGAATAAATGTCATTGCTGTGAAATAAAAATAATCCGGTACATGCTGTTATTTGAAAATGTTTGACTTCAGGGTGGTGTTAGTAACGCCACTTCACATCCGAACGCATCATAGCGTGTTGTGATTGGTTGTTTTCCTCCAACAGCATGTCCTAAAGTGATTTATTCCATATTAAGGTGAAGCATCTGTAGCCTTCCTGCATAACGCGATTAAAATGACGGCCATTTTGTTAATCCTGCAGCTGATTTGTTAAAACTCTGCTTCATCCTGGGCTGCATTGCAGTTAGCCATCATGAATTGATTATTTTCCTTATAAAACAACGCCAAATGTATTATTCCGTACTCAGCATAGCCATATTATATAATCCTGTGAAGATGGCAGCCATTTTGCGAGCCCCAATATTTTACAGTATCACAGCACCTATGAGCCAGACTGCTACCTTCCTGATGCTGGTTACTTTTCTATAACGCCTTGCCGCCGTGTTGTGTTCCTCTTACTGCTGGGTAGAGATTTAAAGTTTTGGGTTTCTTTGTCCATGGTTTATTGGGGCCTTACTTCAATCCAGTTTGTTTACGATGTTTTGAATCATCACCGAAAATCATTTCCTGTTCTCGCGTACACTATTCATTCATTTATCCGTTCCAAACCTCCTAATCCTATAAGGATTGCTGGAGAAGCTAAAGCTTATCTCAGCCATGTCTGGGTAAAGGCGAGGTACAGCCTGAACAGCTCACCCATTTATCGCTGGGACAGCATGCACATCCAACCATTCACCCTCGCATCTAGAAGCAATTGTTAACAGCCAATTAGCCTAATGTTCATGTTGTTGGACTGTGGGAGGAAACCAGAGTACCCAGAGGATACCCACACAACCACGGGGAGAACATGTAAACGGCATACAGAATATGCTCGCCAAACTCAGGACCTTCTTGATATGAGGTGGAAGTGCTAACCACTACGCCGCCATGCCGCCCTCAAGTACGTTATATCAGGTGTAAACAGACCGTCCCTGACCAGCTGATGATTTTTAATAAGACAAATACACAGCTTGTCATGTGACCGCACTACACCTCGAGACGTCTTCCAGATAAGTTCCATGTTAAATAACCCTGTGCTTTTCGCCCCAATTATTATTAATCTTAGATACACAAGCCCCGATGTATGAGCTGTTACTATAGAAACCGGGACTTATTAGCGAGCGCATTAATATCAACCTGTGAGTTGCCTTGCAGTTGTTATAGGAACCTTCTGACCAATCGGATTTGAGAATTTATCATCTTACCTTCCCTACGCATCGCTAGTTTCGTAGCACTTAATCTCAATCTTGCATGCTGCGTTTTTCTGCCACAGCACATTTTAGAGCAGGACACTTGTTTTTTTTGGTTTTTTTTCCTCATCTAATTGACTTTCAGCAGGAAGGAAGTGTTTTCTAGACTAAACATAAGGCTGGAGTAACATTTATACACATAAAGTGACGCGTCTAATGAGTTGGAGTGGAGTGTGGCGTGATGGCCTGGCCTTGTGTTGTTTATTCGGGCGGTATTTTAGCGAGATGTTGCTTTGCGCTGTTGAGAAAGTGGCAGCCAGGCACATCATTAGCGGCGCTCTGTGTTCATTAGGATCTTTTATCCTTGCGTTTTCCTCGCGAGAGTCCGGGCGCAGTCCCTTTGGCGGAGGACGAGGGCTTGGGTTACAGCATAAAAAGGTTGAGTGGGTTTTAGTCGGTGGAGGTCTGCGAATAAACCCAGCTTCACTTTCCTGCTTAATTGGATGCAAGAAACGGGTCGAAGTGGAGGGAGTTGGGAGGGGGGTCGGAGGGGGAGCGTAGTGCTGCTGGTGGGGTTCTCTCTCTCTTTGCTCTCCCTTCTCTTCCCTCCCATCACCATGGCAACCTGCTGTCTTATTTACCTAATGTCATTCACTTTGATTTTCACATCGAGTCCGGCAGCCGAGGGCGGGTGCACGCACACACGCACACACACACACACACGGAGCACGTCTTTCGCACACTTCTTGTTAAGAGGTAAGGTGAGTGGATGTAAGGTGACGGAGTGCAGCGTCCGTGCTGCTATAAGGACCCGAGTGTCAGATAGAGAGGAATGAAATAAACACTCCTTTACTTTACTTCCTGTTAACACAGTAATGAGCTCTCTCTCTCACACACACACACTTTCTCTCACTCTCTCTTTCTCTCTCTCTCACACACACACACACACACGCTCTCACTGTCTCACACAGACACAGTCACTCACACTGTCTACTCAGCTCACACATTCACACATCCAAGTCTCAGATACTCTCACTCTCTCCTTCGCTCCTTTTTCTTTCTTTTTTTCTCCATGTGATGAACAGCAGGGATAAAAGTAGCCTGAGCTCCAGTCGACCCTGATTCTCTCTCGCTTGCTCTCTCTCTCTCTCTCTTTTGCTTTCTCTCTCTCTCTCACACACACACACACTTTCCCCTCTCTCTATCCCTCTCACACAATCTTTCTTTCTTCCCCTTTGTCTCCCTGTTTCTTCTTTTCTTTCTGTTTCTCTGACTTTCCTCCCACTGCCCCTTTCTCTCTCTCTCTCAATTCTCCCCTCTCTGGCCCCCTTTTCTGACTGTCTTTCTTTTTCTCTTTCCCTTTCTCATTCTACCACTGCACACTTCACTTTCTCTCTCCATTTTCTCTCTCTCTCTCTCTCTCTTTCTCTCTCTCTAAATTTCTATCTGTATTTCTTTCTCTGCTTCTCTGTCTCTCCCCTCCTCTGTTTGTGTATCTTTTTGTCTCTCATTCTATCACTGTTTCTCTCTATCTCTCTCACATGCTCTTGTTCTTGTTTCTGTTTCTCCTCCCTTCTCCCCTCTCTCTCTTTCTCTCTCTGTCTCGCTCTGTTTATCCCTGCTTATTTCGGTCTGTATGTCCCTTGTTTTGGCTCTGTATCTTTCCATCTCATATTCCACCCCCCTTTCTCTCTCTCTCTCTCTCTCTCTCTCTCTCTCTCTGTGTGTATATCTCTTTTCTTTTGCTCTCTATCTCCAGCACTCTAGTTCTCTCTAGATTTCTCTGTTTCTCAATTCAATTCTTTGTCTCTCTCCATTTCTTTTATTAATTCTCTCTCTCTCTCTCTGAAAGAGGAGACTTTGCTGTGAACTCGGGGGCTTTGATATGATAATGGCGGGGGTGATGGGAGGACTAGCGTGGCGAGCGGTTGGGGGAGGGGGATGTTGAATTCCTCGGAGCCCTGCACTTCTCCTCATTGTTAAGGAAACGCAGTGCTCCAGCATGCCATGTGACCTGTGGGAGATTTTTTTTTTTTTTTGAAGATTTGTTAATTAATCTCCTTTGGAGCTGATTAAGACAATGGAAAGACGTTACGAGTTCCTCTGGTTCTTCTCATTGTTCTTTTATTTCCATCTTTTTATACCCCCCCACCCCCCCCTTACACCTTTTTGTATTATCTCTGAACGGCGGCTCGCAGCTTTCCCTTTTGTCAACATGGGGACTTTTTTTTTGTTCACAGATTGAGTCATTTTTGATCGCGTTATCTCTCCGCTCCTGCACCGTAGCCAGAAATTCATTTCGAGAGCCGGGTTATCACGGCAAGCCCAGGCCGCCCGTTCATTACCAGTATTTGCAGTACAGGCTGATAGAAAAATTGAAACGATTAGCTATCAGGGTCATATTTGCAAAGGTGGCTGTGCGGCGCGGACGCATCTCGGCATGAGCAGATAACGATGCATAACTCGGGGCACATTCTAATCCCATGATCTTCCACACTAAAATTAAAGGGGGGGAGAGGGTGGGGGATTAAAAAGTTTTTAAGCCCCGGGTCATCTTCCAGTAGAAGCGTAATTCATGTAGACCGTTGTCTTCTTCCATATTTGCATGGTGTAGCATTTAATCTTAACGAAGCCTTGACCTTTACGGATGGAAAATCTCATCTAGAGTGATTTCCACGGCCGCCTGCATGCGCTCAGAAATTAAAGCCCAGCCTCACAGCGTTTATGCTGTTATGAGCTGGAAGTAAACAATAAACGCCGGGCCAACACTCGTGTGCACTCGGAAAGTTTGAAGAAGCGCATGAGTCCACGTAACACAATCTTGTTACATACAAAAATACCATCTCTCTCTTATTTGTTTATTTATTTTGGTTTAATCTCATTTCTGTGATGAGGGAATACCTTGGCATGCGAACGCGAGTGAAGCTCCTATTAGATGTGGAATTTGTCAGAGACTCATTTGCACATTTAGATTGTGTTTTTAGATGAACTTGAATCTCGCATGTGTTCCTGCGCCACACTTGCATCATAGAGACATTAAAAAGCAATTAATCTGATTAATAAGGTAGAGTCATGTGACGCGTTTCTGCTGGTTTAATGGGAAAAGCAAAACAGTTGCTAAATCACCAGTTAGTGCTGGACGATATGAACATATAACGTTGATATCGCAAGGAATTACGTCACAGTACTCTGGTTGTTTTTTGTTTGTTTTGTTTTTTTAATTTAGTGTGTAAACCGACTGAAGAAAGTTGAAGTAAAAAAAATTTTTTTTGTTTTTTTGAAAATGAGATAAAGGTATAGCATTAAAAAAATTATAAAAATGTAATTTTTTAAAAATAAAGTAATATTTATGATTCCTTACAAAACGTTTTTAATAAATAAAATATTATTTTTAAATAACAATGCCTGCTTTTTGTAATGCCTCAGTAAAGTGGACTGTGCAGCAATCTATCACAGTATCGATGTCATATCGCTAAGCTCTGTACTGTAAAAACAACAATAATATATAAATAATAATATAAAGATTTAGGGACTGTCTTAAAAAAAAATTAAAAATTAACTTCTTTGGATAAAAGGTTTCAATGTGACACCATTGATGAAGTAATGTCATGTAACCATTACATCATAAGCGCCCCCTCCCCAAATTGTCTGAAAGGGTTAGGCTATTGAGAAGATTTCTTTAATGGAAACCCAGTATCACCACAGGGTACAGAGATGCCATTCCACTGGATAGATTCACTTCTGTAAGTACGTTATACACACCAGAAGCATCATATGATTGGGTTAAAAGCCGATCTATTCAAATGAGTAATGCATCTCCCGGCAGTTGTAGTGTCTTTTGGCATCTAAAACATAAAGATACGGACACCATGTTTGGTAATAATAAGCTAATAAGCTCAGCTAATAATTTATTTTTACATTTAGTGGTTTTTAGACTTTTAAAACAGAAAATGCATAAAATGTTTATTATTAATTATAATTATTATTATAATTAAGTGTCGTTGCAATATTATTGGTACCTGTATATCCTTTATCACAGAAATGCCTGGAGTAATTGTGATATTTAATTTATTTACTACTCCCCCCCCACCCCCGTCTGGTCCACTCCTGTACCTCCTGTAATTCGTTCCTCACTAAGTGGTGACTTGTCTTGGCCTGCTTGCTTTCAGAGCTGTGTAATTTGAGAAACTTGAGACCTAAACGAGATTAAATCTGGAGCTTTTCTTGTATCCTCTCATGTCTGGAAGACCCGTGTTTCAGCCCGTGCTTCCCGTCGCAGGTTGGCGATCATCTCGAGATCCTCCGCTTGCACAAACGACTGCAATAATGTAATATATTTGCGCAGCCGTAGCAGGGGAAGGTAAATTATTAACCAGTCTGCATTGGGATCCTTTTCATCCCATCGCCCAGTCTGACCCCGAGGTTGTTTAGCGGTTCAGACGGGATACATTTACAGCAATGCTAATGTGCACTGCATTACTAATAGCTTGCTCACAGTGGTGTATCAGATGTGTGTGGTGTAGCGAACAACACTACATTTTCTACAGTACACTGTGTGTATGGTCAAACACCTGCAGAGTCATAGTGCTGCATAGATAAATAAAAAATAATAATAGCAACCAGTGCAATACTTTCATCTCTACAAATAGGAACCCACTGTACAGGTTTACACTCCATTTTCATTTTGATAAGCTGAAGTCTCTCTCTGTTTGTAATTACAATAAGGTCACACCACTGTACCTGATGCAGTATTTCAGTGTTAGCCAGTCCCCTGATCACCGAGTTCAGCAAGTAACGTCAACTCAAAATGGCTGCTCGGAGCACAGCATTGTAAGTTTAAGATCTCTTGCTTCAAAAGGTCCTCCAGGTGATTTAATACAAAACTTTTAACATCATTGCAGTGTGAATCTGGACTGTAGCCTTGATGTCGTGAGCAGAAAGGTAAAAAGGTCAGCAGCAATATTGTGGAGGAAGGGGATAAAAGACATTTAGGATATTCTGCACATGAATGATGCAATCTGATTGGTCCTCCATCTGTGGAGTTAGACATTATCCAGAGAGGATAAATTTCATAGTTTGTCACAGGCACTTGGAGAAAGCGTCATCATTGTCTTGCTTCAAAATTACAATTTTGTTTATAATAATTGATTATATTTATATGTATTATAATAAAATTAAGGAATTAATCATTTCATTTAGGTTTTCTTGTTTTCCTATGTAGTATATACTAAAACTTTGAGGATGTTTGAATACTTGGCACTATGTAGCGCGCTTTTATGTTTCCATGTACTGTATATGAGAAATCGGCGTAAGTATAAAACCATGAATCTCATTTAAGTGAGAGTGAACGTCTTCATAGGGAAGTTTCAAGTTAGTTTTTGCCTCTAGAACTGCAGTACGTTGCCTTGCTCTTGCTCTGGTTGTACGTGTGGAGCTCGACTGCCGATGTCATGCTTAAACATAGAAATATGAACCAGAAAAACATGGCTGTAGTTTGGTTTGCTTCTCTTATGGTTCTGTGTAGTATATACTAAAGCAGGTATTCACCTTAGGATTGGCGGATATTGATGAATATTCCACACAACATTCCTTTGCCGAATAATTCTTAATTTATATATAGCAGCTTTCACACAAAGAGCAGTTAAGATTTTGTTAAAATGGTGTTTTATATCTATATAAACATAACAACCCAGTGGTTACTGATATTGTTTTACGTTTGACCTGCTGATACCACATTAGGCTGATTCTGGTTTTCTTGTTTTAATAATACTTATAGTTTACAATTTTTTTTATTATTACCTGTGTAATTAAATAATATAAACATTTATAATACCTGTAATTCTTTTATACACTCGGTTTCATGCAGTCAAACTCAAATAACATTTGTAAAATCATGTCCTTAAAAAAAAGAAAGTTTACAGCGTTTAGGCCGACACCTTACATTTTTCTGAGCAGTTGAGGGATAATGACCTTCCTCAAGGACCCAAGAGTAGCATCTTGGTGGTACTGGGACTTGAACCCCTTCCCATTATCACTGAGCCACCAGTGCCTTAAATAATAACAGTGACCTGTAACTCGTCAGAATCAAGACAACAAGGTTACAGGACTTTATTTAACCTCCTTTAAATGAAAATATAGAATCTAATTTACTTTTTGGAATAAAAAATGAAAACTAAATGCATGAGTTTAAAGTTTCCTGTTCATTTCCCAGGCATATTAAATAAAGGTGAAATGGGGTGTTATCTCTAGGAAATAAAACCATTGTCCTTTTGAAACCATTTGCTTTCTCCTGTACAGCGTATGAATGACCCCTGCACCGGGCGTTATATTAGTAAGCATCGGGAACACTTGATCTCTGTCTTTTCCACTGTCTATGAATCGGTGTTGCACTGCCAAGTTACCACATATACACTAAACCATTTCTCGGTTTACGTGGTCTTGTTATTATAAACAGATGCAGAACCAAAACAAGACATAAAACAGGTGAATAGGTGAATCTAAGCCCATGAAAGTCAGGTGGTTTCACAGGGAAACGTTTGTATTTAGCCAAAATGAACTGATATTAGATAAAACACGTGGCATATTCACTAGTGAATGAGCAGCTTTAAAAGACCGTGGCTCTTCATTTAGTACCACATCTGACTTTTCTAATTCAAACAAATGAAGCACAGTTAAGCATCACTTACTGTGTTTGTGTGTGTGTGTGTGTGTGTGTGTGTGTGTGTGTCAGGGTTGAGAATTTTCCAGGTATTCATGGATTTCGGACTTTTTCCCCTGACCAGTAATGTAATTTCTGTAGATTGATATACGGTACAAAGGTTTATCTCCATCCGGACTCCTATATGTATGTATATACGGTAATACGGCCTCATAATAAAGGTAGCATTAGTTTTATTACACTTGCTAAGAGTTCCTGATTAAACCCTGGACTTGATTCTCAATGCTCCTTGGGTACAAGTTGTTTCTGGCTTTGCTATAGCATCGACAGTAGGCAACAGAGATCTGATCATGGCCGACGTGCTATGGACATAAACATAGAAAAAACTTTTAAAAGGCACTGTCAGGATGGCTGTGGTGTTCACTCGGAAAGAAGGCGAGGCAGGGGGTGTGGAAAACTAAATATATAATACTATCTGTTGGGCTTTTAGGAATTTTAAAACCATGTCTGGTAACTGGGGCACAGCTAACATTTAAAATGTTTTTTTTTTTTTACTCATAACTAATGTTTCATCCAGTAGATCTTTTGTAAATGTTATCCTACAGTTCAGTGCGTGGGTGTACCGTTCATGTACTTTGATCAGGAATGAAATGTGAAACTGTACTATTGTTTTAGCCTATTTGTTCATTGTTCATATAACATGGAAGCTAATGAACTTGACATACATTTGTCCTTGATGGTTGGGTATTTAAAGTAATATGAAGTAGGATACTTTGGCATTTTTAAGTTCACTTAGACTTTAAATGGACACAAAAATGCATTATTTTTTTCTGGCTTTGAGAGGGTCATGAACCAAATCCCCCGGCCTATTTACAGTCATCAGTTTTTACCGAATTCCCATTCTCATACCGTGTGTGTACATATAACTTAAATTAGTGTACTTATAATAAACCGTATCCCTCCTGGAATACCATTATTTAACGTTATGTTTGATATAAAAACATGGAACACTATTACCCCTTTAACCCGACGGTACGATCCTCGTCCATCATCACACATGACTGGTTATACAACACGCACATCAACACAACATCCGATCAGGACACGGAGGCTGAGCAGTGTGTGAAAAGATCATCTTATTATTCTAGCTTGTTTTAATTAACAAAAAAACAACAACAACAAAAAAAAAAAACAAAGACAAAAAGGGCATCCATCCTTCACCTCCGACATGTCACTGGGACAGAGTTCGGGGAAGTGACAAAAACGGCTTGTGAAAGCTGCCTATGTTGAGGCTGATGGGTGCTCTTTGAGTAAAATGTTATATCTTAGTATTTAATCCAGAAAAATAGAGGGTAGAACATTAAATGCATGTGTATTATTGATTAATAAATATCTAATTACTATTACTGATGTGTGTTAAACAATATGTCTGAAATAAAGGTATAAATACACTCTATTAAATATTTAATAATAGAGAAATAATTCAGCAAGGACAAACAGGAGAGTAATATTAGTGTATAAAAAGAACCCATATTCTGCTTTTCTTTTCCTTTTTGCATCAATATTAATGATCTGATGTCCTGTTGATCAACGCAGAAGTCTAATTATAACCAGAGCACCAAAAAAAAATCACTGACGTGTCTCTGCACTTGTCCAGTGATCAGACTGTGTTAATGTCTGCTACGTTCCATCCCAACAGCTGCTCCTAACTTCCAGAATCGTCCCATAGATGGTATTTGATGTGTAATTTTCGGGAGCAGGCATCTGAAAGTTGTCAAGTTGAAATCACGTGAGATGTCTCATTAGTCCTTAAATATCAAGCCGTTAAAGGAAGCGTGTTTTTCCAGCCCTTGAAGCGCGTCTGCCGTTTTTCACAAAAGTCAGCTCTGAACTTCAGCCCCTGCTTAAATTATTGAATTTACATTCGATTTAATTTATTGCGTCCCTCTACAAGCAATTAAAAGTTTCAACGTTTGTGTTTCCTCACTTGATTGTGTTGCACTAAAGCCCCTCCAGATTTCCAGCGGGGGTGTAATTAGTTATGTTGCGCCGGGTGTCAGTACCAGGCTTGGTCTGTCTCGCTCAGCTTCCACTCCTGACGGCGAGTCAATCACGGGCCTAATTAAAGCTTTTTAATTATTATTCGTTCTTGAGAGAGCTTAATTTGAACCCTCCCCGTTAAATTTTACGAGCTGCTGGAAACCTGAGACTTTTCTCTTTTTATTTTATGATGCCGACGCTGCAGGCTCAGCGAACAGAGAGACAGACAGGTACACAAAAAGTTGGCAGTCAAGGTACGCCAGCAGACGGAGCGCTGAAAACGTAGACACACACACACACACATACACTCACAAAAGGCTTTTTTTTTTTTTTTTTTTTTTTTTTTTTTTTTTTTTACTGCACAGTGAATCTGAACTTTGGCAGCTGAAAACAAGAATGGTCTTTCTCTCTCTCTCTCTCTCTCTCTCTCTCTCTTTCTTTCTTTCTCTCTCTCTCTCTCTCTCTCGCGCGCTCTCTCTCTGTGTACATTGTTTACTACTCAGTTCTCCAGTCCACATTGCTTCAGGTACCAATAGTAGGTACTCAGGAGATAGAGGGATTACAGCGCTGTTGCTGAAGGGATAACAGTTTCATTTTACACATTTCACACTTTCCTCACATCCAAATCACTGACAACACAGGGATGATGTTTAATAAATCACTCCATAATTATACTTTATTGGTATTAACTAGGGTGGCACGATGGCGTAGTGGTTAACACATCCGCCTCACAGCAAGAAAGTCCTGGGCTCAATTTCTGCGCTCGGCGAGGGCCTTTCTGTGTGAGGTTTGCATGTTCTCCCCATGTCTGCGTGGGTCTCCTCTGGGTACTCCAGTTTCCTCCCACAGTCCAAAGACATGCACATTAGGCTAATTAGCTATTTCAAATTGCCCCCGGGTGGGCGTGTAAGTGTGAATGGTTGTATGTGTGTTGCCCTGCGATGTCTGGCGAGCTGTTCAGGATTGTACCCTGCCCTCACGTCAGCCGAGAAAGGCACCAGCCTCCCCGTGACCCCAGTGGGATAAAGCAGTTCGGCGAATGAGTGACGTTGCCTATAAACTTCAGTCTCACTCATCCGGTGTTTTAGAATTTTCTTTAACCCAAACATGATGTTCCTGGAGAACTTCAGCTCAGTTTCGGAGTCGTATTCGATTCATTCCTCCAGATGAGTTGGTTCTGATTCGAAGCATTTTCTGCTCACTCAAACCTATCAAAAGGGCTTCGCTAAACTGCTCTTGAACCGGGTTTTTAGGTCTGCACCCGAATGTGCTCACTGTGTTCTCACCATGTAAGGAACTCAGTCAGAGCTAGGGGTTTCACGATTACAAATTTTACTGTTCAACAAGTTGAAAACAAAGGCAAACAAAGAGCGATTCTTCTGAACAATGAAAACTGTATTCGGAGTTGCAGAGACTTCATAAATGGAAAAATCACTAATGCTAATCTGCCTCAGTGCAGTGTGTTGCAGGCTGATGCTTGCACTACCACTGGTGCTCGCTGCTAGCAGCGGGTGTTTCATCTTCAGATGATGGAGCACCGCAGAGGTGTTCTTGTTGTATTTTGTGTCATCTTCAGTAAAGCACTTCCATACAGATGAATGTCAGGCTTGTTTAGTTGCAGCCTTTTGCTGTGCCACAGCCGTTTTTGTCCGCGATTGCTCGACTGTCGTTACCTGTGGTAAAGGTAAACAACTGGTTAATAAGGTAGTGAAAGTTCTAGCCAAAGCTCTGTTCAAACACTCGGCACAAAGTAAGAAACTCGTTTGCATATTAATCGTGCGTGTATTCATTCCTGTAAAAAACAAATTCTCATCTGACCTTAAAGTTTATTTTCCCCTGATCTACTGTGAGACTTCACTATACACATCATTCGCACTGTTCCGGTGGCGATAAAACCAGAACTGATTCTGGGCTTGTTTTTAGCTCCCGCCCTTCTGGAGCTATAGGAATGGGTTCCGTCTGTCTGTCTATCCATCAGTCCGTTTGTCAGTCACACTTTAGTTTGTGGACATTTACTTGCCATGTACTGAAGCTGGGGCTTTCAGACGTGCTATGCTTGTTCTATATTGGCATATAATGAAATGGTCTTTTTCGGCGGGAGTGTCTGGACCTCTGTGGTCCTTTTTTTTTCTTCTTCTTTCTTTTTTTTTTTGTCGGTGCACTTAACATTAACTGCTTTGACATGATCTAACTGGACAAATCTCTAAGCCATTTTTATGCACTCAGATTTAAATAATGTTAGATGTAGTTTGTCTTATTATTATTAATATTGTTATTTTATTTATTTTTGTTTGTTTGCTTCAACAATTAAGTGTTTTTTGGATGTTGTGGAATACTGATCTAAAATGTATATTATAAAAAGTGTGTGTGTGTGTGTGTGAGATATATATATATATATATAGATATATATATATATATATATATATAGATATAGATATAGATATAGATATATATAGATATAGGTAGATAGATCATTTTAACTTTAACTATGAAGTTATAGGGTGGCCATCTTTGAGCCTCAGCTTGAAAAAATGGAAAATTTAACTGCTGAAGGTCTAAATGTCAAAAATTCATATAATTTTATCAGGAATTTCACCAGTACTTGAAAGTATTTGAAAATAAAAATGTTTTTAAACAGTTTTGCACAGCTATTTGACCAAAAAAAGCTGTACATCTATGCCATTTGATTAAAATTTTCAACACAAGTGTTTTCACCAAGATAATTTACTAGAAAACTTTCATTTTTGCCACATGCAAACGCCAGGATGCCAACAAGAACCCTATGCTGTATAAGAGTTTCATCTGTGCAGTGTCCAAACTTCTGTGAATTACAGCACGGATGAAAACATCAGAAAGTCAATAAGACTTTGTGTAGCAACTCTTTAAGGGGGGTGTTCTGTATGAAATATTTTGTTTTGTCTACATGACAATAATCTGTGATGATGTAAAGACATCGCCGACACCTTGCCTAAGAAATCAGACTTGTCGGAGGTCCACGCCACACTGCTTTGTTCACGCACGATTATTGCATGTTACATTTTGAAGCAGTCACCCTTCTGAATGGCCGAGGCTCCGCCCAGCCTATAATGTACCGTGGGTTTAAATTAGTCACTCCAGCTGATTCAGGGTTGACTTTAAAGCAGTATGGTGAAGAACAAGGCGCAATTGGAGAATAAGTTTAGGTTATCTCTGGGTATATAAGAAAATGACATGGACATTATGGGAAATTATAGGGTGCTCATATGGTAAAAATGGTGTTGAGTGTACTTTGCTGCAAATTAAAAAGTCAGGATGGATTCAGAATAATTTTGTGCGTATGCACTGAAAAGAAGACAAGCAGCACCATAAGAAGAAGAGAAGATGTTATTGATCGCTCATGTCGACTGTCTGATAGAAGAAAAGTAATTATATAATGATTTCTGGTTAAGAAGAGGGTCTTTTAAAGGGGCGGTGTCATGCTGTTTGTAGATAATGTTCTAAGTATTACGAATAGTGTTATAGATCAAGGCAATCGTTCATATAGATGGAAATTTGGTTTATGAAAGATACAAAAAAAATCATGATACAACTCCTTTAATCACCGTCCCACGAAACCTGAAACTGAAGATACTGCGTGAAGTTAGATCGTTCACGTGACTGAGCCTGCAGCACTGTAAGTGGATACCCTTCCTACTTAAGGCAGACCGCACCGTGGTTCCTTTACGTGAAACTCCACACTACTGTTTTTACCAGGTCCAGGACTGGGTTCTCTAGACCTCCCCCAGGCTGGAAAGCAGCGCTCGTGTTTCACCTGAACTTCATACTGAACTCTTGAAGCAAACAAGAAAACCACACTCCTCGTGTGTCTAACACCTCACTGTTTTTACTACGGATGAAATTAAAACCACTTCAACATGGCGCCCTATTGGTTGCATTAAACTGAGCTGAGCTTGTCTTCTTCCCTGTGGTCTGTGCAGCCGCTTTCCCCGTCCTCCTCGCTGTGTTTCTCGAGCTCAGGACGCTTCTTGGATTTGCAGGGAGACGACTGCCAACAGTGAGTGCAGCGAAATTGAGACGCTGACGTTGAGGGATGGCGTTGAAGAGACTCAGATATGGCAGAAATGAAGACTTCTGATAGGCAGACATGATAAATGTATAAAGGCTGCCACCTAAATCTGCCCTACTCTATTACCGAGCAGGGATGAGCTCAGTCATGCAGACAGACAGAGACTCAAACTAAACATGTGCTAAACACAATCCTCTCTGACTCGCCCTAATGCACTCCACGGAAAATAGGGAATTTTTTTTATTCTCTCTCTCTCTCTCCCACATGCACACCTCAGTTCGATATTCTCTCAAACCAGGCGTATGACAGCGATCTGGCTCGGCCCGCGTCTCATTCCCTCCGCGCTCTTGTTTCCTGTGTGGCACGCCGTCACTCGCTCAGTTCTCTCTCTCTCTCTCTCTCTCTCTCTCTCTCTCTCTCTCTCTCTCTCTCTCTCTCTCTCTTTCTCTCTCTCTTTTTCTCTCTCTCTCTCTGTCTCTCTCTCTCTGTCTGTCTCTTTCTCTGTCTGTCTCTTTCTCTATCTGTCTCTCTCTCTGTCTCTCTCTCTCTGTCTCTTTCTCTCTCTGTCTGTCTCTGTGTCTCTTTTTCTCTCTCTGTCTGTCTCTGTCTCTCTTTCTCTCTCTGTCTGTCTCTCTTTCTCTCCCTCTGTCTGTCTCCCTCTGTCTGTCTTTCTATCTGTCTCTCTATCTGTCTCTCTATCTGTCTCTCTGTCTCTCTATCTGTCTCTCTATCTGTCTCTGTCTGTCTCTCTCTGTCTCTCTCTCTCTCTCTGTCTGTCTCTCTCTGTCTCTCTCTCTCTCTCTGTCTGTCTCTCTCTGTCTCTCTCTCTCTCTGTCTCTCTCTCTCTCTCTCTGTCTCTCTCTCTGTCTCTCTCTCTGTCTGCCTCTCTCTCTCTGTCTGTCTCTCTCTGTCTGTCTTTCTCTCTCTCTCTCTGTCTCTTTCTCTCTCTCTCTCTGTCTCTCTCTCTCTCTCTGTCTCTCTCTGTCTCTTTCTCTCTCTCTGTCTGTCTCTCTCTGTCTGTCTCTCTCTGTCTGTCTCTCTCTGTCTGTCTCTATCTCTGTCTCTATCTCTATCTCTCTATCTCTCTCTCTCTCTCTCTCTCTCTCTCTGTCGCTCCAGTTTACGTGCAGTTTGAACTCCGCATGAATCACAAGCGCCGTTATTACAGTCTCTATGAGGGAGTCTGTCGCCCAGGGCAGCAGCGCTACATCAGGCACGTCTATGTGGAGTCACCCATTGTGCTCGAAACGCCGAACGATATGGGAGCAACAGTCTGCACCAGTGAACTCTTCTCTACCCGCGAGGGCGAAGGTCGCATCCGCGTCGTCGTGACAACAGGCATCCCAGCCATCGGCCATACGGTCACCACACAGATGTTCATCATGGACTGGTCGGAGGAGAAGGCGCATCAAGACTTCCAGTTTGTGTTTCCACTTCCGGGTCGTGACCTTCACCTGGTCAGAGAGGCAGATCACACCTTCCTGGAGTTTCTCACTACATTTTATCCTGAAGCCAAACATGCAGACTTCCTGGCCTGCCCAGACACCGCGGCACTGTTCATCATCGATGCGCTCGAGCTGTGTGTGCTTCCGCTCAATTTTCAGAACAATCAGAGCATCACGGACATCAAGACCTCAGCTCCTGTGGACGCCCTCATGACCAGTTTAATCAAAGGAGACTTGTTGCCTCACGCCTACATTTGGATCACGACCCGGCGTTCCACCTGTAGCAAAATCCCGGCAGGTTGCGTTAGCAGGTTTACGGAGTTAAAAGGATTCACTGACTCGCAGAAGGACGAGTATTTCACCAAGCGGACGAAAGATCCGTCACTTGGCAGGCGGGTTCTCGATCACATAAAGAACGTTCCGGACCTGTACGAACCGTGCTATCTGCCCCTCTTCTCCTGGATTGTGTCCTTCGGCTATGAACGGAGTTTACAGAATCCGGAGTTTCCTGTACCGGTGCCGATGTTCACCACTTTATACGCGCAGTATATCATCGCCCTGACTAACCGAAAAATCGAGCGCTACGTCGGCACGAGACTCGACTCGTCTAAGTGGAAAGATGCGGATAAAGCCTTCCTGATGAAGATGGGCCAGCTGGCCTTCATGATGCTGAAGGAGGGACGGAGCGTCTTCTATGAAAACGACGTGTCCTTTTTTGCGCTGGACATCAATGACATCACCCATCGAGGCGGGATCTCATCCGAAATTTACGATCCTGTGAGAAAGTATGGCCGGAGCTTTCGATTCATCCATCACACTATTCAGACATTTATGGCTGCCATGTATGTTTACGTCAAGTTCCGCACGACAGGTGAAAACGTTTTTGAGTCACAGTCGAGCAAAAACAAGGCAGATCGACGGGTCATCGAGCTTTACAAACCCCTCATCGACCGCGTCCTCAGCTGTCATGACGGAAGCATGGACCTGTTCCTGCGCTTCGTCTTTGGATTGGCGACACACGAGACGGAGGTGCACCTGCGTGGACACCTGCTGCCTCAGTATCACCCTGAGCCGAAGGGCATCGAGAATGTTGCCAAGCACGCCAGGAAGAAGATAAAGGAGAACGCTGCACCGGAGAGGTGTAGAAATTTGCAAGTGTGCCTGACCGAGCTGGAGGAGGGCAGGAAGACCAACACGTGATGCGAAAATCATTCAGGAGGTTCATATGACGCGACATGAGATCAGCGGTATCCTGTCTACGTCACGTAATGATGTGTAGCTTCACAGAGCGCCAACAAAAGATAACCTAAAGAACTCGAGTTCTATTTCAAAGTGATTTTTTTCCCTGAAAAGGGGGGGGTTAAGGGAAAAAAAATTCTTAAAATCATGTAACTGCATGATGCTTTTGCTTGAATGTTCGTTCACGATTAAGACGGTGTTTGTTGTTTTTGTTTTTTTAAAGAGAGCCTGTTTTTGTGTTTGATTTATTTTCAGGTTGTTATTCTAATATGCCACTGAATGCACTTCCCCTTAATAAATATTAAGGTATTATGTTTTAAGTACGGACTTTAAATAGGGGAGGTATTTAATTCAAATAAATTTTAAACAAATATTAAAAAAAGGGAGTTTATGCAACAGTACAGGATATCGAGTTCTTCACACCAGACCTGACCACGTCCAAAACTCTCCAAAACAATGTGATGAAAATAAAATAGGTTTGTGGCCAAATATTTGCAAAAATCTGCCGGAGAAATCTTTTTTTAATATTTATTTATTATTATTTATTAAACAGTTTTTTGGGTTGTTTTTTTTGTTCTTGACATTTTCCAAAAAAATCTCTCCAAAAAAACCCCACCTATTTTTTAAATAGATTTTTTTTATTTTTAATAATTTTTTTTGAGCAGGCTGATAGACTGCAGAAAATATTTCTACCAAAACTAAACATGGGGGTTTTGGGTTTTAAGCCCTTAGAATAATAAGATATGTATTATTATTATTATTATTATTATTTTGACATCAAGTTATATCATTAAGTTTTGATTTTTCAATTTTTAATGTAATTTTTTTATGACAGTGACGAGCCCATCAGCAGGTATACTGGTTAGATTTTGTCATCAACCTTGTGTATATTCTGTGCATAACCAATCAGAGAGATACGGTGTCACTGGCCCTGCCCTTACCCACTTGCATTATGCTTTGTTGGTGCCAGTCGGTGTGTTTGCACCATCTGGAAGCTCCCTGAACCAACGCCCCCTGTCTTGTGGAGAACCTGTTTGGTGTTCCCACTGCATTGCAACAATCAGGAAGAGTCAGGAGTGAGATAAAGGACAAATTCCAATTCTGTTTATTGTTCCTTTAAAAAATGTAATAAGTAAGAACATGCCTGTGCTTTGTTAAATGCTAGCCTGACACAGTCGGCCATTTTGAACGATGTTCATTAGCACAAAACTTTCTCTCCTTAGCAACCTCCCCAGTGCACAAGTTGGAATAGTCCATGAAACGCCCTTTTCGGGGAAATGTGTTTACATGAGCAGACAACCCGACAAGCAACTGGAATCGTCGGTACTATATTTGGAGAAAAAAAAACATCTGGATCTGACGTTTCCTGTGTTGTCTGTGGTGGATGATTCCTGACTACATCCTGAGTTGCTCACTACTTTACCCACTGGGACATGACTGACGGGACAGACGTCTCCTCATTACTAACATATGAACACTTTTGGGTCTTTTAAAGGTTACAGTAGGCATAAAGTGGATGAACATTTACGGAGGACATTAAACAGGACAATTTGGAACAGGATCTTGAGGAATCAGGGTTCATGACTAGGTGTGTGATATTTAAAAAAAAAAATAAAAAAAACAATAAAACCCCAACTCTGTTAATGTTAACAATCAATCTGTTTTAATCAGGTGTAATCGTTCAAACCAGAGTGTTGGTGTCGGTGTGTTTTAATGATGTGGTGCTTCGCCTCACCTGTGACTGCGATCTCTGTTTGTGTGCATTTCTTTATCACTACAGTTGAACACATGGCTCATTCTGCCTAAAACATATTTCTGTAATCTTCTAATCATATTCTAATCTGGGTGTCATAATAAAAGTCCTTCTGTAGCTCTGCCTTTAATTCAGTTGTGTGGATTAAGATATTGTTGGAGTCTGAGGTGTCATTCAGAGTTGTTATGAAGATATTTATTTTTGTGTTTAGATAAAAATATTTCTGTCCCAGTTTCAGGGTGACGTAGTGGTTAGCCTGTCCGCCTCTCAGCGAGAAGGCCCTGGGGCGTTTCCCAGGCTCGACCAGGGTGTGTCCAGTTTGCTTGTTCTCCTGGTGCGTGTGTGGGTTTCCTCTGGGTACGCTGGTTTCCTCCCACAGTCCAAAGACATGCACATGGGTGTTTTAAATCGCCTCTAGGTGCGAGAGAATTGTGGTGTGCGATGGTCTGGCGAGCTGTTCAGGGTGTACCCTGCCTTTGCCCAGGCTCCACACACCAGTTTACGAACATCAAGGCTGGTTACTGTTCGCCACAGAGTTTAATGACTGATACCACGGAAGCTCAAGGAACAGTTGAAGGAAAAAATCGGAGGGGACGTCAGAGGTGGACGGGAAAACCCACGCAAGCACAGAGAGACACCTTCCCCGAACATGGGCTCGAACCCCGGACCTTTTTGTTGTGCAAGCCACTACCGTGCCACCCACGGCTAATCAGTGCAGCGGGAAAACATCTGTTTGATATTTTACTAATTGTCTTTGGGGCTGAGAATGAAAGGCATCATTAGTTTACGCGAGAACTAGTTGAGAAGTGGGTGAGTAAATATTCCACACGCTCTGTGAGCTCGAGCGACGCGGCGGCGGAGGCGCCGTGGTGAAGGCCCTGGGTAAATAAATGTTCAGAACTTTGAAGGTTCAAGGCCCAGTGCTACCAAGCTGCTAACTACCAAACGCCATGTGTGTGAGAGACAGAGGACGTATTTCTAATATAAATCAAACCAAACTGCGTGATTTATTCCTCATATCCTCAGGAATTAGTACTTCATAACAGGTACGAGTGCAGGCGTTGCAGTAAAACATGGTTTTAAAGCTGTAACTGAAGGCTTTTTCCAGATTCCAGCAGTCTGTGGAGGGATATCCCGACTTCAATCGAATGTTCTCGAACGACTTGACGGAGATTCCTCACGAAGGAGCCCGAAAACACCCGAGCGTGTTAGCCCCGCCCACCTCCTTGATCGACGTCCATCCGATATTGACCGAAAGTAGCCGAACTCGCCTCGTAGCCACTCCGGCGAAAGCTCGCGAAGCTTCCGGAATGTTCCGAGGTTTCCCGGCAACCTGTAAGCGGGTGCACGAGCCGGCTCACACATTAGCAGTGCAGCCTCGAGCCAGCGCGAGCTTCTCTTCTGAGAGGAAACAGCACTCTTTCTGTTCACCTGAGGGTTGAAGTTCTGCACATTTGTAATGTCTCTACTCTGTTATAATAAAGGTTGTGGCCAGCGTTTTGACCCGGACAACAATCCGGAAGGTAAGAAGAAATATGTGTAAATATGTTCAGTGTGTAAGTAGTTTATTATTTATTTATTATTTATCTTTCTGTTCTGTTGAGCTAAAGCTAAATCTGTGAAGGAGAAGCTAAAGTGAGGCTGACTTCATACAAACATTAAATTCGCTTTATCTGAGCCATAAAATTTTTTTTTTTCAAAATAATAAATATAACTAATAAAAATAAATATATAGTTCAACATTAGAAAGGTTTTTCCTGAGTGAAACTGTGGGAAAGGAGAATTAATTTGAGTAATATCAGTGGTTAGTAAGTGAGTAAGCCTGTTGTAAATAAACAAAAGTAATAAAAATAGGAAACAAAGTTTACATTAACAAAACTATCTTTGTATCTGTTAAATTATAATCTGTATATCCTCCGGTTATGGATATTTTAACATACAGTTAAGAACATTTTCCCTGTATACTCAGATATGTTTGTATTCTGATGAATAAAGCTGAACAGATATTCACAGGGCTTATTGATAAACAAAAACTAATTAAAAGCTATTTTTAATATGATAATAATAATAGTAATAGTAATAAACATTGGATTATGGTACTATAATAAAGCAGAGGGTTTAATTTACCTCTGAAGTTATGTTTTCTAACAATCCCACAACACCAAGTGTATCATTTCTATACTGTAATATAGATTTAATAATTACAAATGGAAATAATTAAAAATTTCAGACTTATTAATATATGACAGGTTATTACCTAGGTTAGGTTATATAAGTTATTACTTGTTTTAGCAGCTATTAAATGTGTAGACGTATCTTGTCATGTACTAAGAAACCATTAATGATAACAATTCTCAGACTTTGTTACGGTGAAGTTTCTCTATTTATACTGAGGTGTTTATTTACTGTTTTATTGAAGGAGTCTCTAGTGTCGACACTAACTCCGAGTTAACATAAGTGATAACAGGAACTTTACTTTGTGTTATTTTATTCCACAACAAATTGTAATGATTATGAAATTTCTGTTTGTGAATGAAGAATAATCAGCTTTGTGGATGGTGCTTGTTGATTATATTCCCGTAACAGTACACCTTGAAGTGTTTTTGTTGCTTGTGCAATGTAACTGTTAGTAGCTAACTACCTATGTTATCTATATAACTAACTTTATTCATTCATACATTATACAACTAAGGGCACGGGGAGTCTGGCATCTGTTTCAGCCGACTCTGGGCAAAGGCAGGGTACACAGTTTGCCAGGCCATTGCAGGGCAAGCACACAACCATTCAGACTCCCACCTAGAGACAATTTGGAACAGGCAGTTATGGTTACCTAATGTGTCTTTTGACTGTGGGAGGAAACCCACACAAGCACGGGGAGAACATGCAAACTCCACACAGAAACGCCCTCACTGAGCCCGTGACTCGAACCCAGGACCTTCTTGCTGTGAGGTGGCTATGCTAACCTCTACACCACCGTGCTGCCATCAATGTAACTTTACAGTGGTCTATTTTCATCAAGTCTGAGAAGAGACAGTGAGTTTAATGGGTATGTCTCATTCCAGATGTGTGCACTTACCATCCTGGAGTTCCGGTTTTCCATGATGCCCTGAAAGTAAGTCTTCCAACACTTTTTCTTTTCTCACTTAGCAACAACAACTGGTTTTCCTAACATCCTTTTTGTGTGTGTGTGTGTGTGTGTGTGTGTGTGTGTGTGTTTGTAAAACACAGGGTTGGTCATGTTGCAAGAGACGCACTACGGACTTCTCAGATTTCCTTAGTATCACTGTAAGTCAACAACACCCAGAACGGCTGCACCTCAAACCACACCTTGTTCACAAAAATGCTGGCAGAAATAGTAAAAAGTAAACATCTGTAAGCCAGCGACACCAGTTAACATGAAAACCAATCAAACACGAGCATCCATGAACAAATGAAGTATGAACTTGAACTTTATTCACGTGAGAAAATGCTGGATACATCATTATGCCCTTATCAGTGGTGGAGAGAAAACTTGCAGAAGTACCCAAATGTGGGGGAAATGTGGTACATAATGGTAAATTATAAGTATTATAATAAACCACCTATATATACCATTATAAGTATCTGTAATAACATGCATATTAATTCAATAATTCAAGTCCCCTTTTATGACAAAAGGGGGCATCCCCCATGTCTAACTTGCTAGTGGAAGCTCTGTAGAACTTGGTGGCTGTTTGTGTTGGTGTTGCAGGGCTGCACTAAAGGCTGCCATAACAAGGAGAAACCCCCCGAGCCGGTGAAACCTGAGGTGAGAAGTTCTGGAGGAAAGAAGGAGCTGGAGGATCTGAAACCCCGGTTTAATGAATACATCCTTCAGGCTCCAAAGCCTGTGGAGCTCATTCAGAGACCCAGGTACAGAGCCCCCCCCCGCCAAACACACACACACACACACACACACACACACACACACACACACACACACACACACACACACACACACACACAC
>JAOUQZ010000028.1:2538055-2551051 GCA_028564935.1 Neosilurus hyrtlii
CTCTCTCTCTCTCTCTTTCTCTCTCTCTCTCTCTCTCTCTCTCTCTCTATATATATATATATATATATATATATATAAAGGGGGGGGGGTCCTTAAAAAATTAAGATTAGAAAAATTTAGGCTTATGAATATTTACACAATTTTAAAACACTTAAAAAAATAAACAAACCCTTTATGGACAAATTTTAAACACAAACTGAGCTGGTATTGATATTTTTATTTATTTTTATTACGTTTTATATGTAGTGCTTTTATTTATTTATTGCACTATTTATAAGAAATTAAACCAAGTAAAAAAAATAAATTAAATCAGTAGTATTTAAGCACAGTTTTTAAACACATTTAGATGTTGCAGTTTTACTACTGTTAATTTTATTATTGTTGTTGTTGTTGTTATTATTATTATTATTATTATTATTATTATAATAATTAATTTTATTTCAGTGTAGTATTTTTCTATAACTTTTTTTTCTGAAAGGATCTTTACTAAAATTTCTTAAAAAGGGACATTAAAGTGTATTTCATCATCTTGTCCCTTTCTCTCTTCATACAAATTGTCCATATGGTGCTGTTTTAATTAGCAGTAAGAGACTGGGCAGTATGATGTCATAACACTGACATCCTGATCAGTTGTCTATATCTATATATATATATTTGTGTGTGTGTGTGTGTGTATAAATATAATTTGTGTATATTTTTTTCCCCTGTAATGATTAATCAGTTCTTATCACTTCATGACGTATCAGACATTCCTTCAGGTATGGAGATTTTTTTTTTTGCTCTATCGCACAGCTCGAGTTGCGATGTTTCGACAGCATAATACAGTGAAAATATATTAGTTTATCCAAGAATAGCAGGAATTTATTTATAATTCTCGCCAGCAGATGAAAAGCCAAGTCAAGTCCTGTCACTGGGACGCTCGTTATAAATTCAGTCATTAAAAACGAGTTAGGGTTGAAATATTACATCACTGCCATGAAGGGTTTTTTATTCCCCTATGTACTGCTGTACCCTACTGTACTGCATCGCTCTGCGCGTTCCTTACAACTGCTTTATGGCTGTGTAGCTTAGTGTGTGTGTGCGTGCGAGTGTGTAACATTTTGTTTTGGATCTCATATCTCTCTCTCTCTCACTCTCACTCTCTCTCTCTCTCTCTCTCTCTCTCTCTCTCTGAAACTCCCTCCCTTTTTCTCTCTAGCCTCCCTCTTTCAGATTTATTGGCAGTTTCGTAATCGTTCTCGTAGTCTCGCTTTCAGCCCGCCATGAGCCGCGATCTTCCTCTTTTTCTCTCCCACCCCCCTCTTCGTCTTTTTCTTCCACCCTTTTAGTCTCTGTCTGTCTCTTTCTCTCTTCCCGTTTGTGCTTTATGCTCTCCTTCTCTCAACGTTTCATCGTTTTCATGATGTTTTTATATCACCTCTTGTGACTCTTGCTTTTTATTTTCTCCTTGGCTCTCCTGTTCTCTGCCATTCCATTGCACGCTCTCTCTCCCTTTCTCTCTCCCTCTCTCTCTCTCTCTTTTTCTCTCTTTCTCTCTCTCTCTTTCCCTCAGTGAAAGGCTGCGAATCCCCAAGAGAGCTGATGCAATTAAAATGCTAATCCTGTCTGTCTACAGAGAGAGCGAGGGAAGGAGGAGGGGAGGGCTGACAGCATGAGGGATTGCAGCTCACATGGAGAACTCGACTGAAATGGAGAACAGAGGGAGAGACTGGGGGGGCTGGTGGCGGGTACTAGAGAGGGGGGCAACACACACACTCACATACATGCATGCAGAGAGGAAAAGAGAAAGAGAGGGCGCGCTAAGGCGTGCAGAAGGGAAAAACCGTCGTCTGAGTCCCGAGCTCCGTGGTGCGGCGTGATGGACTGCGTCTCCTGTAATGCACTCAAAATGGCACCATTAATACAGCGCGAGCAGCGGCAAACACAAAACCACCTCTGTCTGCTCTTAACTCATCACCTGAATCATACCTGAGCAGCACAGCTCAGTCATCCTCACCTCAGACACACACCTTATTATTATTATTGTTGTTATTATTGGGATTATTGTTATTCTGTAGTCACGCCGCTGATGTTTTTTAATCACTCCCTTCCACTCAGAAGCCCTGGAGTGTCTCTAAATCGTTTGTGTGATTTATCCATTTGTTTATTTTTTTTATGTAACGGAAGGATATTAAGCTGAGCTCGGACAGATGTAGCGCATTAAAAACGTGCATTATCTCATTAACACGTGGGCGTGCGCGTATTAACGAGCCGCGCTAATTGAAAGATTTAGCGTCTGGCTTTATTAATCCTCTTAAAGAAGGCGAGTAGGCGCTCCGCTCCCCTCGGCTCGGCTGCAGATGCAGGGGTAACCCAGCGAGAGGGAAAGGCGTGTATTCTTCCATTTGTCTTTGGCCGTTTGCCTTTTAATTAGTCGCTAATTACGAGGATTTTTCGGGCCTTTCGCGAGGTGACCGAGTGTGAATGACAGGAGGGACGGGATAATCGTCAGGTCTGTTAACCTCCGTGAGTGCTGAAAGGGGTGTTTGGGGTAAGGTTAGCAATCAACAGCTTAATTGGGGTAAGTGGGGTAAATACAGTGTGTAGAAAGATCGTGGATACACCTGGAGGGTATAGTGTGTGTGTTCTCTCTCTCTCTCTCTCTCTCTCTCTGTCTGTCTGTCTTTGTCAATCTTTTGTCAATCTTTGCAAGATTGTGTCTGTCTCTCTGTCTCTTTCTCCTCCCTCTGTGTATCTGTCCCTCTCTCACTCTCCCCTCTGTTTGTCTCTCTACATCTCTGTCTGTTTCTCTCTCTGTGTCTCTTTCTCTCTTTCCCTCTGTCTCTGTCTCTGTCTCTCTCTCTTTCTCTCTCTAATTTTTTTCTCTCTGTGTCTCTCTCTCCCGCCCTCTGTGTCCCTCTTTCTCACTCTGTCTCTCTCTCCCTTTCTCTTTCTCCCTCTTTGTGTTTGTCTCTCTTTCTCTGTGTCTCTCTCCCTCTCTCTGTTTGTGTCTCTCTTTCTCCCTCTCTGTGTCTCTCTTTCTCTGTCTCTTTCCCTCTGTGCATGTCTCTCACTTTCTCTCACTCTCTGTGTGTCTTTCTCTCTCCCCTTCTCGTGTGTGTGTGTGTGTGTGTGTGTGTGTGTGTCAGGAGAAAAAGGGGGAGGGTTGAAGTGCCCCGTGGAGGAAGGGCGAGTGTGTGACTCTTGATAAAATGGTGCCTCCTTTCTTTCAGTGGTTAGTATTTTATACCTGGAACGTTTTCTCTCGTTTCCCTGATAAGGGGGGGATGAAAGCACATTTTTAACTTCATCTTCCTGCAGAACATTAAAGAAAATCTGCTCTTCCACTTACTGTCCTCTCCACGCAAATGTGTACATACACACTTAATGTGATTTAGTGTACTCCCCCTGCTCTCCCGGCCTGAAAAAAGTTTAACTTCTCCTTTTATTGGAGTTTTACAAGCTGAGATAGAAAGAGGGTAAAATAGAGGTGCATGGAGGGAAGGAAGGAGGGAGGGTGGGAGGGATGGATGGGAGAATGAAGGTCATTAGTTCAGTCGGCTGGGTACGGCACATTCCTGAACCTCGAGAGGGGGAGTGATGGAGAGAGAAGGAATGTAAGAGAGAGAGAGAGAGGAAGGGGGAAACAGGGGGTAGACCTGAATGGAGGCACCCAGGAGAGGCAAGAGGGAACAAGAAAGAAACCAGAGAGGGAGGGGAAAAGTTTAAAGGAAGGAGAGGAAAAGTTAGAAATGGGGGGGTTGGGTGTGTGTGTGTGTGTGTGTGTTTGTAGGGGGAGGTTAAGACTCATCTAAAAATGTGGTATCAGTTAAGTTTTTCAGGCGAACACAAAGGGAATGTTTGATTCGTGTTTGGAAAGAAGCAGTCAGCAGATCCTCATTAGCACCACACACACACACACACACACACACACACACACACACACACACACACAGGAGTGATGCATGTGTGTAAAAGAATGAACCCTTTGAAGTTTGTGTCGCTGTAGAGACAGCACACACACAGTACAGGAATGTTGTCCTTCAACTGTTTTTTGTTTTGTTGTTTTTGTTTTTTTGTTGTTGTTTTTTTACCTCCTGTCCTGCACATCACAGTTCTGTACCGTGTGCTATGAACCCCTACAGTGTGTGTGTGTGCGTGCACAAGCTTGTGTGTTTGTGTGTGTCAGCAGTGTGAGGGATGTGACAGGTCTCGGGTTAATACACTGCCGGATTGCTGTGGCTGATGGAGCACGCTCTGGTTTTACTGCAGCCATGCCTCATGCTCGCCTCACACAGACCTGCAGCTCTGAGGCAGGTGATTCTGCCCTCTGCTGGACGAGAGTGGAACATTCCTTCATTCATTTTCTAAGCCGCTTAATCCTAATTAGGGTCGCAGGAAGGCTGGCACCAGACCACCACAGGGCCAACCCACATAAACGCACTCACACCTAGGGGTGATTTTGAACAGCCAATTAGCCTGCTATGCATGTTTGTGGACTGTGAGAGGAAACCGGAGGACCCAGAGAAAACCCAGGCAAGCACGTGGAAAACATGCAAACTCCACACAGAAACGCCCAACCCTGGAATCGAACCTAGAACTTCTTGCTGTGAGGTGGATGTGCTGACCACTGCACCACCGTGCCGCCAAGAGTGTAACAGTTGGAATAAAATTGACGGACAGTATACTGGGTAGAGAGTACGTTCATATCAGATTCGGAAGTCTGGTGGGAAAATATTATTGTGTTCCCGGTGTTCCCGAGCATTCCGTGGCCTTTTTAAACTGTACAATAAACAAATATCTCAAACCACACAAAACAGAGGTATACATTTTTTTTGGTTTTGGTTTGTTTTTATTTCTAATCTGTTTGAGTTTATTTACCAAATAATATTTGCATTTACCGAACCACTTACTACTGCTAGAGTCGCGGGGAGCCTGTGTCTCTCGCCAGACTATCACAGTGCAACACTCACACCTAGGGGTCATTTAGAACAGCTACTTAGTCTAATGTGCATGTCTATAAAGAAACTGGAGTACCCAGAGGAAACCCACACAAGTACGGGGAGAACATGCAAGCTCCATATTGAAAAGCTCGAACCCAGGACCTTCTTGCTGTAAGGTGGACGTGCTGTCTCCACTGTGCTGCCGTGCTACCCTGAGTAGTTTTAGTTTGGTTTTTGTTCACTTTTGTTGTTGGAGGGTTTTATTTTACTGCACGTTACTGCCACCTTCTGGCGCTTCTCTGTTACTGTTGTTTGCTTATAGTAGTTTATATTTACTTTCCTTTCCTTTTGAACATTTTTTTTGGAAAATGGCTCCATTTTGTTAGTGTGAGACTACGACTAAACTTCCTCAACCTTGATACACAAATACAGATGTATAGGTCTTATCTGAGTTGTCCTGTTATAAGCCTCTACCTGTGACAGTGATGCGTGATCGTTGGTGTGTCCTCTCGTCCCACAGTGTTGAGCATCCGTGGTGTGCAGGAGGAGGATCCCCCTGACCCCCAGATCATGCGTCTGGATAACATGCTGTTGGCTGAGGGGGTTTCTGGTCCTGAGAAAGGTGGCGGCTCGGCGGCAGCGGCTGCAGCGGCGGCGGCTGGCGGATCACCGAATGACGGCAGCGTGGAGCACTCCGACTACAGAGCCAAACTCGCTCAGATCCGACAGATCTACCACTCCGAGCTGGAGAAATACGAACAGGTGGGAGAGAAGAGGCTTGTTTCACTCATCTTGAGCAGCGGTGGCTCAGTGGTTAAGGTTCTGTGTTACTGGTCAGAAGGTTGGCGGTTCAAGAGTCTGTACCTCGTTGTTGCCACTGTTGGGCCCTTGAGCAAGGTCCTTAACCCTTATTTGCCAAGTTATATGAATGACATGAAAATGTAAGTCGCTCAGGATAAGGGTGTCTGCGAAATGCTGTAAATAACTCCAGCTGGAGTGTTAACACACACACAGACACCCACGTCTGTGATTTGTGAAACTCGCGCTGTAATACACTGGCCAAATTTGTGGAAAGTTGCTGAAGCTTGCGAATTGCACGCCTGTGCAGAATGCATGAAGATTGGTTAAGTTTGTGTGAATTGATGCGAACGTGAAATCACCATTTCCTGCAGGGACTCCCTCCTGATGGTCAACATGCCACAAGTATCAAGCTTACAGGTGTTTATCCTCGCTGTCTTCATCAGATTCATTTTCAGACTCCTACATTTACAGCCGAATATTACCACTGATACACTGCTCGGCCAAAAAACAGTCACACACACTAATATTTTTATAGAGTTTATTCAGCCTTGATCACAGCATGTAATCTCCATGGCATTGTTGCTCCAGTTGGTCCGGTCGAGGCTCAGCAACATTAATGTGGCAATAAAATGAAGTCGGCTGATAAGCGGAATGTACTGAACGAGCAGGTTATCGAATCAATGGACTTTTTCTTCCCTGATGGCACGGATATAAAATGGGGACTCAAATAATGAAAAAGTGGTTCAGGGAGCATTTTCACATATGTATTGGCACCCCAGAGTCCTGTGCTGGAGAGGGGGTCCATGTCTTTGTTTCCCAGTACCTGGGGAACATGTGGCTGATCCCCGGAGAGGACTTTATGGAGTGGAGAGATTGGTGAAAAATGAACCCAACACTGGATGGAAATAAATGTTAAGTTGCTTAAGTTTTTCGAAACAGTGGCATGACGATTACGTGCTGTAAGCAAGGATAAAGGAGGAACAACAACATATTTAGAAACTAAGGCGCGATCTACAACGTGAACGTTGATGCTAATGTGAACTAGAAATATTGACTTAGCAGACAATTTAAAGACACACCCAGACGCACAAAGTTATTGTACGTGTTGAGAGGCAACAGGCTGAGGTTAGCGGTTAGAGTTCTTTATCCTGTTGGTTAAAAGTGTGATTGTGTTGGAAGTTAAAGACGTTTACTTGCCTCTTTTCATGGCGTCAACTAAGTTTTTCCAGTGTGATTTTCATACTTTTGTCGATTTCAGCATTGTTTACCTATCGGAATAGTTGAATGTTGGAGTGACGTGCATGTGCTTTGTCTCTGCATCTGCTCCTCTTCACTGTACTATACGAACATATAGTTGAATTCAGTCAGCAAAAATAACCCTTCATTGATTTAAAATGAAACCAGGAATAAAATCGGAGTATGTTGAGCATCAGTGAAAGTTAACTGGCTTATTTTTTTTGGGTCATCCTGCTGAAAGCACCAGACTGGTAGTGAAGGAAGACCACCCCCCACCTTACCCTCCGTCTGTGCTGGGTGGTCTTAAAGAATACTGGTCATGCTTACAGCATAATTTCTGTAATGTGTTTAAGAGCTACAGAGCTTATTTTAACATAAATGACCGTAAAAAGCACTATACTGGGTAATTTTATCCCGTAGATAACTAGCGGGGACTGAACCAATGCAGAACAGCCATTTTTTTCACAGAAGGGACGTGAACTTGTTGGGCCGGGTTGTCCAGCGCTGGTAAGCAAGCGGCGAGTGCCATTTTAGGTGGTAAAAGCCCCCCCATGCTGCTCCCGTCCGTTGTCATTTTTTGACTATTTATGAAGGAGTTTCGTAGGAACAGCGTCCGGTTTTAGACGTAAAAGCTTGGGCTTCATGCCAAATGGTCCTGCCTAGAGGTCCGGTAATGTCTTGTCTTAGACTGGTGTCTGCTGCACACAGCTGAGTTAATAGGACAAAGCAACGAATTCACATCACTACCAGGGCTGGAACAGCCAATGAGAAGGCAACCCTAATTCAGCAGCGCAGTGGTGTAGGAACGGTTTCACATGAAATCAGCCGCACCTTTTGTATGGTAGTTATGTCGTTTGTGATGCAGTGATGTATTATGTGTTTGGACAGTTGTGGTCAGAAGTTTGAATAAATCGCCAGAAGCAGAATATGATCACCACGTACATGTTCATGATGATTTTGTAAACTTGAGACCACAGCTGTAATTAGAATCGCAGGGCTGTGATGCAGCTGTGTGTGGTTGGTATTATGCAGCTGCACTCTGTACTGACCCAGTTGTTTGGTGTGTGTGTGTGTGTGTGTGTGTGTGTGTGTGTTTTTCAGGCTTGCAGCGAATTCACCACCCACGTGATGAACCTGCTGAGAGAGCAGTCACGCACGCGGCCTATCTCACCCAAAGAGATCGAGCGCATGGTGGCCATCATTCACCGCAAATTCAGCTCCATCCAGATGCAGCTCAAACAGAGCACCTGCGAGGCCGTCATGATCCTCCGCTCACGTTTTCTCGATGCCAGGTGTGTCTCTGTTGTGTGATATTTTTTTTCCTGCCACATATTTTTACTTTGATTCTCAGATCAGAGACCTGATGTCGCTCTTGACTAATACCACCTTAAGTCACCACTTGGTTACCATTGCTATGTAGGTCATGTAGTCCCTGGAGTCGTACGGGTAAGTACAGAGAGAATTCACCACAGTGAATCAGTTGGAGATCTGTGGTTTGCTGTGAACCTTGTGCAGGCATTCATAGGAAGCCCGAAGAGCATCAGAAAAGTAACTGATATACTTCAGCCGTGTTCTACCCCGTTCACATTACACTGAAAGCTATTTATGTACCACTGTTACAGCGTTGATGCTGGCACGTTTCTAGTGACACACAAACCACCAGTCTGCCAAAAGGTGTGGGAACTTTTCAGCATTACCTTCCACCTCATAGCAGGTTTACCTCAACTGAAAAGACAGTGTTAGCTACACAGCGCTTGGCTCATCTCAAAGCACAGAGCTCACCTGGTCTGCCTCTGTATTGCTTAAAATATGTAAATATCTCGTTTTATTTTTCTTTTCTTGGTTTTCATGGAGCCTACAAGAAAACTCTAAATGGGGTTAAAAGATAGACCCTGTTACACGGTTCTTAAGCAGCGTCCACGCAGGAAGCGGAGGGCAATAAGTGATCTGAGTGACATGCAAATTTCTTTGTGGCACAAGCGAATCAAGCATGTTTCCTCACTGCCAAACCTTTCAGAGTGAAACGGTGACCAGTAGTTTCCTACAGGAAGTGTAGATCCAGGAGTTGTATCTAATACATAGCTTATTATCATGAGCTTGTGTTAGTATAGCTTATGTTAGCTTACGTTGTTACAGTTAATAGCTGCTTCTTACCATGCAGCAAGTTTAGAACACAGCCTCTTGTGTATGAATAACTGAGAAGAGTTAAAAGTATATAGATATATACTCAAACGAAATGCTGACCGTTTCACAAATATGGACCCAAGCGTCGCGTTTGTGGTTATTATCCGTGTAAATTTCTGTGTGTAGTCGTAAATCACACGGCAGTAATGAGCTGCTCTTCTGTGTTGATGTAGGCGGAATTATTATACTCATGTTTTTTGTTTCTCTGCTAAAAATGTTTTGAGGGACTCCATGTTTGGCGACATCTGTCAATCAGCAGTATCGTTAAGGTCTGAAGAGTAATCGCTTGAATTGCATCATTGGCGTTCTTGTTGCTCATCGTTTCCAGTGAGGACACAGCATTAACCTCTGCTCGCGCGCGTGCTCAGGGCGTACCTGTCCGTCATAATTTAAAAAAAAAAAAAAAGACATCTATTTTTACTGTTAGTTCATGTTTCTCTGTAGTATATACAAAAACACTTATTCATCTCCGGCTCGATGGATGTATCAACTGAACTACTTCCGTCTCAGGGACCGTCCACCTCGCCTTCAGCGCATACTTATTAATAAAGGTGATTCGTTTTTTTCAGCCGTATCATCTAGACCTTATAGATTTGGAAATGAGATTTATTTCTGGAACTGGAAACGTTTACACATGAAGAGACTTGAGTCTTAAGAGGGATTTATTTTTGTTAGGATGTTAGTTCAGGGGGTTCAGTTCTGTAGAAAACCTGCAGGTCATCACAGTTTGGGTTCTGGTGAATAATAACGGCTGCTGTGCTTTCGTACCATGCACCAGAAAGTAAAGTTTATGATATCAGTTTCTCACACACAGGAAATCTGGCGAGCTAGCACTTTATTTATTTCATTTTTTCTTTGAGATGTAACTTCCGGGCCTGATACTGAACTGTACTTTTCTTTACTCTGTCGTTTATTTGTAGCTCATGGTGGTGGTTTTTTTTTTTTCCTTCCCCTGTTCACAGACGCAAGAGACGTAACTTCAATAAGCAAGCGACGGAGGTGCTGAACGAGTATTTTTACTCACACCTGTCGAACCCGTACCCAAGCGAGGAAGCCAAGGAGGAGCTGGCTAAAAAGTGTGGCATCACTGTGTCTCAGGTCAGAACCGCAGCAGGTCACACGCCGATAACGTTCATTTACAGGAAGCCTGAGTCCTTCCAGAGGAGACAGGAAGTGAGAGATGTTCACGTATTAAAGCACTTTGATTTCCTCTGTCTCTTGAGAGCTGAGAGAAAGCAGGCAGGTCTCCTGAGCAGCTAAAAGTACTGATTATTATTACGTAGTTCCCGTGGTGCATGGCTGTACGCTTTTGCTCAGGAGATACATTTTTTTTTTCCTGATCCGTCTCATCCGCTGACTGCGGAGTCATACCCACAGCAATTTACAGAATAGTTTTACAGACTGAGTCTCAGCCGTCTGAAATGGCACCCTTCACATCCCACTCGTTCAAACTCGTGCTGTTTCCAAGGTCAGAGAGCTGCCATGCATGCAACGGTAGTGAAGGCACAGAGAAATGCAGCCAAAGGTGAAAGCTCCTGCAAAGAACAGAAATAATATTAAGCACAAAGTGCATCTACAGTCCCTCTATCTCTCACCTTCTCTCTTCTTTCTCTCTCGTTTGTCGCTTTATTCTTCTCTCATTCTCACAGTGATTGTTTTTCACATGTTTTTCAACTTTTTTCTGCTTTTTCTCTCATTCCACTTTCCTCCCCATTGTTCTTCTTTTACTTTCTCTTTTTTGTTTGTTTGTTTATTTATTTGCTCAGTCTGTTTTCAAATTGGATTTGTTTTCTCTTTTCCGATTTCTTTCTTTCAGTTAGTTTTTTCAAATCTTTATTTTTTAAACACTTAAGTTTTTTCTTCCTTCCTTGTTTTTTTGACTCACTTTGTTTTCAAATAAGCTTTTTCCTTTTTTTTCCTCATCACCCCCCCTTTCATTTTTTAGTAAAATTTACTTTAACTTACTTTTTTTTGCTTCTTTTAAATCTTCATATTTTACATTTCCTTTCTTTCTTTCTTTTTTTCTTTCATCCTCCTTTTTTTATTCACTCTTTCTCAGTTATATATTCAGTCAGCGTGTTCTTTTGTCATTACATTCTTCCTCAGTTCTAATCGAGTTTGTTTTTTTTTTTTTTTCTTATGTTTCAATTGCTCAGTCGTGGTTCATGTGGCCTGTTAATAAAGTATTGTGCAGGTAAATGAGTGTTAATGGGGGTGAACTGCCCTCCAATTAATCAGAGGATGATACGATGATTATTATTATAATTTTTATTAACATTATTTTAGTTATTTAATACTGTATTAATCCTGCAGGGGAAATTTTTACTTTTGCATATAATAATAAATTAAATAACAATATTAATAATAATAAGACAGCAAATAGACAAACTACATCTAACATTATTTAAATCTGAGTGCATAAAAATGGCTTAGAGATTTGTCCAGTTAGATAGTTAGTTGTTCAGCCATGAAGGTGGAGGAAGGGAAGAGGTCCCCCCGCCCCCGCTCGCCCGCCCGCCAGGCACACATTTTTCCTGCTGGTTCGGGAATCAAACCAGTGATCTTTAGGTCTCAAATTCGCTTTTCAAACCATTAGGCTACGACTGCCCCTTAACTACAATTAACATTATTATTGTATATTTATTTATTTGTGTACTTTTGTATTTCCAGTCACTGTTTAATTTATTGTGTTAAGCTCCGCCCCTTACAGCAAGACATCTGTAATCTGGATCAGCATTTACAGGAAATCTCTTATCTAGAAACACGAAGTGCCTCTTTGGAGAAACCCACGACACGAGATAAGATATATATAAATATAAATACACCATAAGGGCTCTTATGTAGATAACAGCAATAAGGAAATGGATTTGTTAAAAAAATTTCACGTCTTTCCAAATGTCAGTATATTCTTCAGTACTGTTATTTTTTTAGTGTTTTATGGGTGGGGAAATAGTACAAATAATGCCATCTACTGGTTGAAATCATCATCCTGAAGGTCTACAGTGACGTAGCATCGACTGTGTGGTGTATTTCTACATCATGAAATGTCTCATTAAAATAAATAAATAAATAAATAACCAGAGTGAGTTTGTAAAATCCCATCTTTCCCTATTTTCAAACATATACTGCTTGTGACTCACCACCTTGTCTGCTTTCTGCATGCTTCAGTACCATGCAGTGGGCGGAGTTAGACTCCGTGCTAGGAGTGATCATACACTTTAATCTGTCGCCGGGAACAGCACTCCAGCCATGTTGTAAAAAGTAAAACCGTTCACACCTCTGACCAATCACATTGGAGGAATTAACCATTCTGTGGTGTGAATACACATGATCTCACTCTCCAGTGTAGTTGTTCCTGACGTGCTGCGACGTGTCGTGTTATTAAATATGTTGTGTGTTTACCGTTTCAGGTCTCGAACTGGTTTGGCAACAAGAGAATTCGGTACAAGAAAAACATCGGCAAGTTTCAGGAGGAAGCGAACCTGTACGCCGTTAAAACAGCCGTGGACGCAGCCAACGTTTCTGCACAGGCCAGCCAAGCAAACTCCCCCGCCACACCCAACTCAGGTGTGCAACACACACATGAATAAGCAATGCACTCTGTCTCTCTATACCTTTCTCTACCTCTTTCTCTCTCACTCTCTCTGCCCGTCTCTCTCTCACTTTCTCTGCCCGTGTCTCTCTCTTCGCCTGTGTCTCACTCTCTCTCTTCATCTGTGTCTCACTACCTCTCTTCGCCTGTGTCTCACTCTCTCTCTCTTCGCCTGTGTCTCTCGCTCTCTCTCTCTTCGCCTGTGTCTCTCGCTCTCTCTCTCTTCGCCTGTGTCTCTCGCTCTCTCTCTCTTCGCCTGTG
>JAOUQZ010000028.1:2557096-2568633 GCA_028564935.1 Neosilurus hyrtlii
TCTCTCTCTCTCTCTCTCTCTCTCTCTCTCTCTCTCTCTCTCTCTCTCTCTCTCTCTCTCTCTCTCTCTCTGTGCTTTTGGGAGTAAACTACCCAAATAAACATCTGGGGTTGTCCCATATTTAAAGATTTGCTCTAATCCATCAATTAATGTCAATCACGTGCACATATGTCACGCTAACATCTACAGTCTGATTACCTGTATGTGCACACAGTGTAGATGTGTACGGCCGACACTTCCGATGGGCAAGTACACATGCGCAGCTGTACATGATGTAGTTACAGTAGCTGCCGTTAGAAAGCGACGAAAGGACTGGCTTGGTGTAAAATATGTTCCAGGTTTAAAAATTATTGCGCACTCGACAAGTTAAGACCGGGATTGATTGATTGATTGGTTTGTTTGTTTAATAAATTACTCATTTTAACATTGGCGGATCTGCATAACAAGGATTAAAAAAGAATGGCCTTGTTTCTATGAACCAGAGTTATTTCTGTCAGCCTTCAGAAGCCATATGTGCTTTTATATAAGAGTGTGTGCACGTGTGTACGTACCTACATACATACGTACCTACCTTCAGTCAAATCTGATGCCATTCTAGTCTTAGATTTTTTTGATTTTTTTACAGGCTAGGTTGCCAGGTCTTTACCCTATTCCTCCACAGCAGCTGGTATTCCCAGGCACTCTCCCCTCCCAGTACTAAACAAGGCCCGACCCTGCTTAGCTTCTGTGATCAGACAGGTTCAGGCGTTCACGATGTGACTGGAAGGTGTTTTGTTTGATGACATCAATAAAGTAATTTACGCTGTTTTCTTCAAACAAACATGACACCGCCCCTTTACCACACGGTGTAGAAGAAGCACTGGTTAGAAATCAGAACTCTAGCTCATGAATGTCGGCTTCTGTGTAAACGTTAAATCAGATAGTGTCGTCACATAAACACACAAACAAACCCTTATCCCCTACCCTTTTGTACCATCGTATCTCTCTTCCTGCCTACCGTCATCATTGTACTGCTTCTCAAGTCTTCACTCACTTTCCTTCTGGGAATACGAGCATCTGGAGTCGTGTGTCATCAGATCAGAACGTTACAGCCAGACAGCTGTGGCTCTAAACCGCACACCGACCCAGCTGATGGTAACATTACTAACAAGGTTACTTGGGTTAAACTGTTAATAATATTTATATACGAAAACACATCATTACATGCACTAACATGAGAAATGCTGAACCTATTTATGGCTGTGTCCAAATACTCGTATTTCCATACTACTAAAGAAAAAAGTACATGGGAGTAACTAATACTCAGTCTGCACTGTGACCGAGTAAATCCATAATATGCAAACGTACCACACTACACTATCTACAGCACAGTATCCCATAATTCACCAGAAACCTCTAAATATCTACAGAAGGAGAATTATTATTATTATTATTCCTCCAGGGAAATATTAGGGAAAAAATCGACGAAGCTGAAGTGAAGTAACACTTTACACATTAAAGGTAATTTGTGTATTACTGCATCATTCGTATGAGGAGCTCAAATGAACTACTTTTGTGATTAAACTGAGCCAACTTGTCTAGGTTATGCTAAAATCCTAATGCTACAAAAATCTGGGTTGGTGTGCTTGCTAATCGCTAACATACTCATAGAATGTACTGAAAGAGAGGTTTGATGCTATGTACTTAAGCAGTGTTAGTACACACTGAGTTTTCAGATGCAGTTTATACGTGTTTTATTTCCAGTATAAATTCCCAGTTGATCACCAGCTAGTGACCTTTTCATGACACACTGCGTAACATGCGCAGAGGAAAGTGCAATCTGCCGTCTTCCTCATACACAAGCTCATGAACACCTGTGATTGACTAGTGTTCCCCTGACTAGGGCGAGAGTATGTACCACCCATTCAGGAAAGCACCTCTAGTTTTGCTCTTTGGACTCCAATGTACATGTGACTGCCATTACCTGTGTTTGCAATATTTACAATCTGATAAAGAAAATGGATTTTTTTTTTCCATTGAAGTTCCAAGACATGCAATTAAAAACGCTGGCTTTTTGAAAAACGAGAAGTGTGTAAGAGCGATTGTGATGGTGTGGGGCCGCACGTGGCGCTTCTTAATTCAGTGAAAGTTAACATGTGAAATATGTAGTAAGATTAGCTCATGGTTAGCTTTCCTCTGTGTTCTGAGGTGCGTAATGACCTGTGTGTGTGTGTGTGTGTGTATTTAAGGTTTAGGAAAGAAAATAATTTGACCTCATTTCATTGCACAAGACCTTAACCACTGACTTGGCTCTTGGTGGAGTCGTTCTGTTAACATCATGACGTCGTACTGCCTTTCAACTCGCAATACAAACTAATTGTTTACAGTCAATGTCTGAGTCACCCAGTCATTAAGTAGAGACACTTTCTGTTTCAGACACACCTTAAACCCAGACAAAGCCTCTGCTTTCTTACTTGGCGTTCAGAATGTTTGGTGTCAAAGGTGCACCACATAAACCTGCGCCGTATTTTTAGAATAGTTTCTGTTCAGAAACTGAACAGGTGCTGAAACTAACAATCATAATGGAGGGTGAAGTGCAATTAAAAATGCGGGATGTGTGTGTTGAAGTCATTTTGCTCTTTGTGTGTGTTTAACAGGTGGATACCCAGCGCCGTGCTACACACCTGACGGCCGGCTATGAGGATCGGTCAGGAAGTGTCCTTTACACCCCACACTGCCGAGACGTGAGTAATAAACACACAAGCGTATACACACCCTTTGTTGGCTAGAGAGTATGGTTCCCTCGAATTTTTATGTAGTAATTAATTAGGGTGGTACATTTGTGTGTGAGCGAGAGGGAAAGGGAGAGAAAGAGAGAGGGAGGGTGGACAACACAGAGAGAGAGAGAGGTGGGGGGGCACAGAGGAGGGGGCATGGGGAGAAAGAGAGAGACAGACAGACAGAGAGGCTCACAGGGGGGCACCAGGAGAAAGAGACGGACAGAGAGAGAGAGACACAGATGGAGAGAATAAGTTCCTTGGTTTCTGTTCTATGCAGGCCAACAGCAGCTGGCAGGAAAACCCCATCACTCCTCCACCCGGACATCCCAGCAGCGTCCAGTCACAACCCTCCAAATGAAAGAGACAGAGTAACACTAACACACACACACACACACACACACACACACACATACAGGACTTCAGCGCTTCCACCCGTTCAACTCTGCTTCCTCCTGGGACTTGGCTTTTGTTTTATTAGCTCTTGACTACAATACTGGTACCAAGAACTCCCCTACGCCTCAGCGAGCCGCCCACTGCCCCACACACACACACACACACACACACACACACACACACACACGTACACATTCCCTCAAACTCGTTTAAGTTTGGACTTCACTGGACAGTCGTCTAGGAGCCTTTGCTCAGCCCTTCCTGAGACTGAACCACAGGAAACGGAAAAAGAAAAGGTCACACGCTTTCTGCTCTGAAGGGTAGTGTGTGTGTGTGTGTGTGTGTGTGTGTGTGTGAAGCCAGCTTCAGTGAAGACCACACAGGATCTCCTGACTGTTTTGAACCAAAGTGGTGTTGAGCGTCGTGCGTTGGTTCATCAGAGAAGTGTCTCGGACAGCTGCGGCACATCAGTACCACGCAGGTTCTCCTCCGTCCCCGTATCCAATCGCTTTCTGACGCTGTATACTTCACAGCTGCTTACATCATCAAGGTCATCAGTTCGTACAGAGAGCGTATGCTCATGTGTATTTCAACTCGGCTACTGTCTTCCTGCCTTCCTTCCCAAAAATCCTGAATATATATAAATATATATATAAAAAAAACTAGCAGCTAAGCACAACTGTTGAGTGTTCTGACTTTGGGAAAGTTTTTAACCCTGGAGGAATGGAGAAGGTGGAGGGCAGGTCTGTACTGAGCGAAGGGGACAGACATGTTAATGACGTACCCACAGGCTACGTTTCTCGAAGGCTCTCTTTTTTTTTTTTAGCTGTCTTTTAATAGTTGATCTGCTTTTAATCGCTTCTTTTAGAGTTAAGTGTATCGTACCTTTCCAACCTGTGTGAGAAAAGAGCTGTGGCTTTTTTTTTAAATTTAGATTAGATAAGTCTTCCATGCATGCATCTTAATTCTTGGAGACTAATTCCATTGAGTCCTTAAAAACCTCCCGGGATTTATTTCGATATTTTATTTTATTTTTTTAAATCCCCCCATCAAGTAAATATTGCATCATGGAGAGGATAAAATGGAACCACAGACCAAATAACCCATCACACATTTACATCAGAGCACACGCCGACGCTCCGGGACGCTCCAGGAAACGACAGGTTTCATGACATCAGCGCTAGAACTGAACCTGAGCTTCAGAGGCTGATTCGACCAAACCAAAAAAAAAAAAAAAAAAAAGATTGAGATGAAATCACACGTGGATGTAAAAACCCGCAGAGAACGTGGGTTTCCAGTCTAAGCTCTTGTATGCTGTTATATATATATTTTTTTCCTCCTTGTTTTCTGATTGTATCTTCCTCTATAAGTGATGGAAAGCATCCATACTGTGATACTAGCATGCCACATTATCTGGGGGAAAAAAGAAAAAAGAATTGAGCCTTTAACCCGGCTGAGCAACAAAGGGCTCTTCTCCTTTTTGACGTTGAACCAAAAATCTGTGTGGTGGTGGTTTTATAGTGCAGTGGACTGCAGCACACCGAGGACACTCCCATCCAACTCCAGTATGGATTTCCTGGCACAGGAAGTACAGAAATAAAGCGTTGGACGTGGTGTTTGGGTTTGTCGTAGTTGATTTTTTTTTTTTAATTGTTTTCTCTTCTTTAATACTGACCACGGGAGCAGCAGGGCATCCTGAAATACAAATGGAAATTGTTACATCATGAACTCGACACCGGAAATGTAAGATGGGGTTTGTTTATGTACACACACACACACACATACACACACTCGACCTTTCTACCCACAATCTGTATAGATTAATGTTACTTAATACAGTACATTTCAGCTGGCTGGCTTTTCTTCTAACTAATGCTATTACTACACCAAAATCATTTTTTATTATTATTAATACTACTTTTATTTTCTCCTTCTTCCCTTCCTCGTTTTTGTACTCGTCATCAACGGATGTCATTGTACAGATTGTGGAATGTTTAAGTGTATTTCTCTTTTTATAAAAAAAAAAAAAAAAAAAAAAAAACGAAAGAAAAAATGTACGTTTGGATTTTAATTCCTGATTCTTTTTTCCCCGCTCCTCCCCTCCCCGACTTTACTCCATTCACGCTCTGGAGTGTTTGTATTTTGTATTTGTAATGTTGTTGTTTGTTTTTGGGGTTTTTGGTTTTTATTTTATTTTATTTTATTTTTTGGAATCTGTTGTATTTGTGTTTTGGGGCAGTGAATTGAAGCACCTGTCGTGGTCGTGGTCCGCGCACCTCTACAGATCTTCAGCTGGCGTCTGTTGGAAACATTACAGGGTTATTTGGCATGTCGAGTCTTTTAGAGCTTCACTAAAAAAAGACACAACAAAGGCTCGGGCTCCAGTGGCAGGCTGGATTTTTGTTGGTTTTTACGAGCGTGTTTGCTTGCTCAACAGGAGATCTGGCCTCCCAGCAACTCCTCCCAGCAGCTCAGACCTCTCTTTTTTGTCTTTTTTTTTTTTTTTTTTAAACGCCTTTTGTGCAGCTGCCAAGCATTTTCATTCCTGAACCTCACTCATGGTTTACTGCAGCTTTAAGCTCTTGTTGCAGCTGCGGCATGAACTGACATGTTCGTTGCCACACACAGTCCTGACATCCTGGAGTTACACTACATAGCTGGAATTACTTCAAACTTCTCACCTGAGGGAGAGACGTCTTGTATCCTGCTCCCACCCAGAGCTTTCAGGTTTCCTGAGAGTCAAAAATTTTTGGATAAAAATGAAACAGTAAAATAGAACATGAACGGAATTGCAGGTTAATGTACGGCTAATTGCATCATCAGTTAGTCTTTAACAGCGTTTTGGAGTCCTGACCTACATTCAGTTCCAAGATTCAGTACCCCTCCCCGTTCTTCCATACGCACACGCCATACACTCACAAAAACGACGCGCTCAAGCCACGAGGTTCGATTTCACTGCACCGAAAACGAATAAAACAGATTTGAGGTTTTGTTTGTTACGTACTTCAACCCCTACCCCCCACCCCTAATTAAAACTGTAGTATATCGTACCTTCCTCCCGTCTTTTCCGCTTCTGTATTCATCGCTCCTCCTTTTCTCTACCTCTCCCCTGTTCTCTCCATTCTTGTATATAAAACCCTGCCATTTTCAGACTTGTTAGTCTGGTATGAACTCCTTTTATACCTCAACTTTAGAACTGTTCTAGTAAGAGAGAAACAAAAAGGAAAAAAACAAACAAAAGGAAATATGAGAATTGTAGTGTTCCTTATTAGAAAATTGAAAACTAATAAAATAATCTAGTGTGCTTTTGAGCTTTGGTGTGAGATTTATTTGTTATCACAGCACTGATGCACATTTCCCTAAGGTACTCTACGGGGGTCCTGCAGCTCTGGAGGTTGGAGGTCTGAGATACACTGGTTGTCTCCTCTCTTTCAGCCTGGACATGAAGTGAAATCATTTTATCCTTTTATATTACAAGTTCACATCAAGATTTATCCATGTTTAGCAGTCACACACATGTACGAGCTCTTTAATAATACACACATCACAGCAGAACTGTTCATTTGTATCATATGTTTGTATTTGGTGTGCAGCCACATGTAGGTTTATTTGTTTGGAAGAGAATGTTTATTAAAAACTTATTTTTATACAGGTTAAAACATGAAATTGTCGCCCCCAAATTTTTCTCCCCTAATTGAACGTTTTACCTTCTCTATCACACAACCACCAGGGAGGGGCGTAAGCAAGCACATGCCCCCTCCGTGATGTGCGATGCTGCCACCAGCCTCTTTTTGAACTGTTGCGCATGCGTATTCGGGGGCGGCCTAACACACAGGAAAAGCGCTATCTGCCCCCTCCTACAAATGAGCTCACCGTCGCCCATGATTGGCTTGTGATTGCCGTGAGTGACAGGGAAGTGAGCGCATGCCATCCCTCCCTACCCGTGAAAGCTCGGCCAATTAGCACTAATGAACTCCAGTTTACTACCCGCGATTTATATGGTTCGCTATTAGAGGATTTAAAAACATTCATGCATTCATTAGCCAAACCACTTTATCTTACGAGAGTTATGGCCGGAGTCTACCTCAACCGACTCTTGGCGAAGGTGGGGTACAACCTGAACAGCTCACCAGTCCATCGCAGAGCCAACACACACAACCATTCACACTCACACCTAGGGGCAATTTGGAACTGCCAATTAGCCTAAAATACATGTATTTCGATTGAGGGAGGAAACCTACATAAGCACACACACAGTTTGTCACAGTCACTAGATTTTTTTTGTTTCTCTGTAGTATACACCAATGAGTGAATGAGTAGAAAAACACAGTGTTACACAATGCTTACGCTATGCTTGAATCATGCGGGGTTCACCGGAACATGGTTAAATATGTAAGTCATCTGTAAAAATCTCGTTTTAGTTTGCTTTTCTTGTGTTTCTGTGTAGTATATAATAACACAATTGTTCACCTCTGGCTCAATGATTGTAGCTGAATTAAATCGTGTATTCAGCATCATCCTCATCTAATTGGAGTCTATCAGCACTATTGCCGAAAGTTCACCTTCTTCTAATAATCATGGCGTACCATCCTTTTCTTAAATGCTACAATAACTGCTTAAATGACTCACTTTTAAACAAGTACTTCAAGGCCAATTTAGAGTGGATCGCATTGAGTACAGATGTGAAAGGGGTTAAATACTTCCATGAAGACAAGGTGGGATCAGATCGGTCAGTTGATATCGACATTCTTTTTACGTGAGTGTAGCTGGGTCACGCTTAAGGACCCGCCTGCTCAGCTGATGTGTGCTGTGTAATATTAGTCTCACTTTAAAGCGGGGCAACACGCTACACCACTGTCAATGCTTTCATTTCGGGAATGTTAGACACCAGAGTGTTCTCCAGATGTTTTTGATTAACTATTACTTTTAATATTCTAGAATCCTGGCCATAGCGAGCAACGACTGTGTACACGGTTTAAATCGTCAACAATGAAAGACAAACACTGTGATCCAAAAAAAAAGTACTTTATTAAAAGTAGTCAGTATGAATGAACACTTTTAACTATCCACAAAGTGAACATCTGCCTATAAAAAGTAAAATAAAACAAATAGCCTTGCTGTGAATTAAATAAACAGGGTATGTCTCTTTTTTTTGGATGTCGCATCTTCCATTTGATTAGGAGCTTAACATGTTTTTGTAACCTCACTGACCTCCACTACAGTACGTCAACCATATACGATGATTCGAGCTGAAGCTCACAGTGCTCTATGGGCTGTTGATCACATGACCAAACAATATGTCAGTTTTTCACTCACTCATTTGCCAAACCTGCCATGGCCTGGCGAGTTGTCCAGGGTATACTCTGCCCTTGCCCAGAGTCGGCTGAGATGGGTGCCAGCCTCCCCGCGACCCTATTTAGGATTAAGCGGTTCAGAAAATGACATGACATGACATTTGCCAAACCAATTTATCCTGCTAGGGGAGCAGGAGGCTAGAGTCTATCTCAGCCAGCACTGGGCTAGGGCAGGGTACACCCTGAACAGCTCGCCAGATCATTGCAGGGCCTACACACACATACACGCACACAAGCATTCACACTTACATTCACACCTAGGGGCAATTTGGAACAGCCAATTAGCCGAATGTTTGTGTCTTTGGACTGTGGGAGGAAACCAGAGTACCCGGAGGAAACCCACACAATCACTTAAAACATGCCCGCGCATGGGAGTTCTTGCTGTAAGGTTGATGTGCTAACCACTACACCACTGTGCCCTCCATAGTTTTCACAGCTTCAGCAAACCCAAAAACTAATTTATCATGTAAGGTTATATTTAAGGTCCGTTTATTAGGCGATTAATGAATGTCTTCACTTGAAATATTTCCATCTGAACATTTTGGCTGAAGGTATTTTCCTCTCCTGGACAATTACACATGATAGCAGCTAAAAAGCACAGGACAGGCGTCACTTCATTCTGTCAGTAATGCAGTGTGAAGAGACGTACATAGAAGGGGCCTGATCACCCAGTACATGTTACCGCCAGGTGTGAAATGGTCCAAAGTCAACCAGTTCAACAGATTGATCTGTTTTACTAAATCAGTGCACTCGGAGACATCCAACAAACATGAAAACAAATCCTGAGATGAAAAATAAAATAAAAAAATAGAAAAATATAGATGTACACAGGACATGATGGAGTTGTCTAGCTGGTCAGTCAGTGCTTTCTTATAAAAAAAAATTTTTTTTCAAGTGGCAGAATTTCCTCTTTAGCTACGATAAATGATTTACGATATTTATAATAGCACAGCACTGTTTAGTTCTCCAAATCTGGTTCCTTACGTTTCAGCACAGCCATGACAGTAGTTCCATCTGCAGTTCAAGTCACAGGTTTATATTAATGCACTGGTTCTAACACAGACACTTTGTGAATTAGTCTGTCAGGATGTTACACAAATCACACTCTTAACGAGTGCGTGACTATTTAGTCATTCATTCATTTTCCAAACTGCTTTATCCTACTAGGGCTGTAGCTGCCGATCTCAGCCGACTCTATGCGAAGGGGGGTACACCCTGAACAACTGGCTAATACATTGCAGGGCAACACACCTAGGGGCAATTTGGAACAGCCAGTCAACCCAGGGTGCAAATCTTTGGACTGTAGGACGAAACCGGTGTACCCGGAGGAAACCCACCCAAGCACTGGGAGAACATTTAAACTTCACACAGAAATACCCAAGCCAAGCCCAGGACTTGAAACCAGGAGATTCTTGCTGTGACACAGACATGCTAACCACTACATCGCCCTGTGTGTGTTACACTTGACATGATGTGTTGAGGAGAGTGGGAAGAAGTGATTCCTGTGGTGTAATAGGAGATAAACACTTCAGGGTGGGAACAGAAAACTGATCTCTGAACTCTGTTGTCTGTCTCAGAGAGACGTGGCATGAACTCTCAGACACGATGATTATAAAAACCAGTTCATTTGCTACATTTACTCACCACTTGTATCGTTCACGGAAATACAGCAACCGGCCTGTTAAACTTTTACAGTCTGTTTAACTGACAGAACAGCAGAGTTCAGAAAGACGAGCGTGATCTGTGGTTGTGGCTCTGGTTGGTGCTGTCCATCCACAGTCTCTCTGATCTCCAGGTGTCCACGGGGCTGGTACTTGTCTCGACCTCATGCTCCCTGCCCCGCCTACACAGGAAGCACAGGATGCGCTTAAACGTGTTTCTCATGTCCACGTCGCGACATGAGTAGATGATAGGGTTCACCAGGGAGTTGCACTCAGCCAACACCAGGCAGTACTTCTCATATTTCAACACTAGGCAGCTGTTGCACTTTAAACCGTCCAGCAGCAGGATCACCAGCCCGGGGGTCCAGCAGATCACGAAAGCACCTGAGGACAACAAAACAGGCAAAGCATGGAAAAATCACTTCATGTATGTGTGTGTGTGTGCGCCCACCACATCCTGTTTACTACACACACATATAAGCAAAGTGATTCACATCTTAAGAATGCCACGACTTGTTTTCATTAGGTTTGTATGTCAGTTCATTAACATCTGGTTCCTATTAAGGGTTACTGCACAATTATCATTCCTCACGACACATCAGCAGATCATGTTCATGACACAAACAGGAAGGACTATTTTAAGTATTGTAATGGCCCCGCTGCTGCTCCCTTTATTGTTACCTTCTATTTTCCCTCCCTTTCCTTTGTTCTCTATTATATGAGGTATTAGTCATCTACTCATAATTAGCTCTTAACTTACTGGAAGATGAAACTGTCGAGTGTAAAAATCTTAGATGTTTTCTGGTTAGATTTTCTCCAATTCGATCAAATCATCTAACCAGCAGGGATGGTTATAAATATTTGCAAATAAGTTTAATCTCGTCAGGTTAACCTTTTTTTTTATATTTATATTCTTCTTTTAGTAAGTATAATCATAGAATAAACGTTTCTTCTTGAAAACTAAAATCTCATCGTTTTCATGTGTCGAATTGCTTAATCCTAGCCAACACTGGGAGAAGATGGGGTACACCCTGATCAGCTTGCCAGACCATCGCAAGTCCAACACACACACATAGGGACAATTTGAAACAGCCAATTAGCCTAACATGTACGTCTGTGTACTGTGGGAGGAAACCCATACAAGCACTGGATGCATGCAAACCCTATACAGAAATGCCTTAGCCCGGGAATCAAACCCAGGACCTTCTTGCTGTGAGGAGGACGCGCTAACCCCTGTGCCACCGTGCCGAACATTTTATAAATCAGTCATGCTAATTTTTCAAGATTCTCAGAAATCAGTCCTGTCACTTCAGCTCATATCTGGATTAGGAACGTTTGTGGATGCGTATGTGTGTGTATATATATATATA
>JAOUQZ010000028.1:2568733-2578733 GCA_028564935.1 Neosilurus hyrtlii
AATTTTATAATAATTATTATTATTATTATTATTGGTGGTGGTGGTGGGTGTTTATAATTATTATTATTATTATTATTGGTGGTGGTGGTGGGTGTTTATAATAATAATTATTATTATTATTATTGGTGGTGGTGGGTGTTTATTATTATTATTATTATTAAATTAGTATAAATGGCCTACATGTATAAATCATGCATATGTAAACTAAACCATAATGCAAAAAAAAAAAGATTTAGACTTTTAATTCTTAATATATATATTTATGTTTTTTTTCAGCTGTCAGCGTCGACCCCTTACGTTCGGCATGCGTATGACGTCACTGACGTCTCGAGCTGTTTGTTCTGGATTGTGGGAAAAGAAAAGAGCGCGCGCACCTTGACAAGCTGATAAATAAGGTAACCAAAAAACCCACAAACGATTCCAACCTCTGTTTACCGATAGCAGCGTGTCCGTGTGTGAGAGAGAGCAGGCGGGCGCACCGCGGTCTCGGTTTTTAGCTCACTTTTATCGAGCGTCTCGGTCACTATCAGAGTCGTCGTCGAGTCTCGCGTGAGCGGCGCAGCGGCGAAAACGGAGCGCGAGGAGACCGGAGGGAGGCCCTGCAGAGCCTAACCGTGGAGGTTGAGGAGCTGGATTACCGTCAGCGGAGAGCTGCGCATGTGTGTGTGGCGGTGTTTCTTTCTGTACGTGCCGTGCAACACGATAACAGTAGCACGCTTCATTCAGCGGGTTTCCTGGCTAGCTGTTATGCCTGGATTGTTTATTAGCTAGCACGGCTAAGCTAGCTGCCATACAACAACCCTAGGCCATTTTCTCATAGGTAGGTTGCGCGACATGCGTGAAAGCGAGCTGCGCTGTTTTCGTTGCGTAACCCGTGTCAGTCTGATAGCGCGCTACGTAAGAAAGCGTGTGGGTTTCTTTTCGGGAATGCGAGCGACCACTACGCAATTTATGCCTACAATAATTCCGTAGGCTCATGTTTATGTCAACTTTTTGTTATATTTTCAATCGTTTTACTTCTGAGATTCGTCCCTGTAACCTTACTGTATAAGCCTACCACCACACTAAACAAAATCGCGCATAGTATCTCAACACTTAATACGCCACAACGGTTTTTTTAAGTAATATGGGTAGTATGCAGTCAGGCTGAAACCCAAATAATGACACACCCCCAATTTGAGTGCACTACGTATTCTGTAAGACGTGTGTTGGCTCTACTCTCCTTCCAAGTGCCCTAAGTGTCCGTTTGTGATTCGGCCATCCCTGCCGTGTCAAAACCTAGCCGGTGTTGCTAACGGCTAGCTAGCAACTCGACGAAAAGAAAAATAAGCACAGCGCTGACAAGCAGATCGCAGATCGTTCCACGGCGCGATTACTGGCGTTTTAACCGCGTTTTGTTTCAACGACACAAACAGACCGCACATGTTTAGTGTGGATGATTGCTGTTGACCACAAGTGCTAGCTGGGCGCTTGAGAATAAGGACTCCGAGGCTGTAACGCAGAGTGGTCGCCATTTTGTGCGCTGCCCGGAGGACCGGAGAGTGAGAGACAGAATAACGTTTTCACTTTAATAGGAGGGGAAAGAAACACTGTAAGAAAGTGTCTCACGACATATCTGTTTTCAATCCACACACACACCCTCTCTTTTCAACAGCACCTTTTAGAAACCGGTTTGTTTTGTTCTCAAACTTGGTACGCTGGTTACATGCTAGCATGTTAGCTAGCTAGCGACTTAGCCGAGGTTTTATTTTTGAGGGTGTTTTCAGTTAGCCGTAATCAGGAGTGTGTTTATTGTTTTTGCAGAGTGTGTTTGTGTTATTATTTGCTAAAAGGACGCTCTGTTTCCTAAACTGGCTGTTTTTGACATTTCCTTAGTTGTTTTTTTGTTCACAAAAACCCAGTCAGAGGGTCATGTTAGCTGTTTATGGACGTCAGTTATGGACATTGTATGTTTTTTTCTCTACACGGATACACCATCTCTTCCGAGAAATTATCCTTTTAGTGTTTTGCAGTATTAAAAACCAACAAAACTGATTGAAACCACGTGAATGCCTGCAACTGGACCTGGTGTCCTTACTTGTGTGTTTGTTTTGTGTTAAATGTGGTTTATAAATCATGTTGTGGACACGTGTTTTTGTTTTGCTTTCTTTTCGCTTGCAAGTGTGTCAAAATTAAAAACTCGAGGTCTTCAGTTAGCTGCTTCAGGTTAGAGTCGGACCATAAAGACCGTAACATAACAGTGAAGTTGCATGTATTTTTTTTTTTTAAACATTGAAGGAAGGAGTCTCCAGTGCAAGTGCTTTGTGGCGTCCATGTTGAGCCCTCTTGTTTTTTCTTGCTGGTGTGATTAAATAAGAGAGAGAAGAGAATCTTGAGAGAGAGTGATTAGCCGAGATCTGCTGTTTTAGGAAAATAAGGTGGTTACTGTAAATCCAGTACATCACATCGTCCTTTTGTGGATTATTTCCCTTTTCTAGCACATCCCAAGTGTTTTACACTAAAGAAAAAGGCAGTTATTCACATTTCAGTCCACTGTTGAGCCACAATTAAGCAGTCACGTTCTTATCTCGTGTTACTCTCTTTTTAAGTATTTTTTCCCCAGTAAGTTTTTACAGAAATGATGTAAATTACACCCAAGGGAAAAAAATAATTTGATTTGTTTCACATGATTAGTGAGATCATTTCACGTTTCATTAATTTCCACTCGAGCAACGAGAGCTCATTAGCAGAGTGTATGTGGTATTTGGTTGTGTTTAATGTCGAAGCACTTCATATAGACGTTGTGATGATGAAGGTTGTTTCGATCCACACCTTGTTGCTCGAGAGTTAATTTCAAGTCTTAGAGTAAAAACTTTTGTAGTTAATGTGCTATTAGAACTAAACACGTGGATGATCTTTTGCTCAGTAATGTTCTGAACATGATGGATTCCTGTTTGTGTGGAATTATGACACATCCGGACAAAAATAGCTGATGTATCGTTGTTGTTTCTATTGGATTTGGTAACTACGTTAAGAGGAAACTGAAACTGAAAGTGACTTTTTTTCCTCCCTTTGCGTTTGACAAAGGATTAAACAGGTGCCATTTTAAATTGCTCATCTTGTCTTTTTGTAAATTTAGGGTCTTCTCAGATGTGGCAAATTCCAGGGGTGCTTTTAAATATGCAGTTTCAGTTTGTTTTTATGGAACTCTGATGTGTTTTTCTGCCCGTCGCATTTATTTATTTATTTTTATTGATTGATTGATTGATTGATTGATTGATTGGTGGGGGGGTTGTTCCCCTGTTTTTCTCTCTAATTTACTCATATCCAGTTCCCACCCATGAAGTATTGCCTTCCCTATTACACTACCAAGTGTAAGAATGCACACGCCCCCTCCGTGACATGCAATGCTGCCATCGCCTTTTTTCCAACTGCTGCGCATGGGGGCGGTCTAAGACACTCAGAGGAAAGCGATATCCGCCCCCTTGTACGAATGAACTCAGACACTCATGATTGGCTGGTGATCGCTGTGAGTGACAGGGAAGTGAGCATTTGCCGTCCCTCCCTTCCACGAGAGCTCGGCCAATTAGCTCCCCTGGACTCCCAGTCATGGATGGCTGTGGCATCAATTTGGATTCGAACATGCGATCTCCAGGTTGATAGTCGCACACCTTGTCAATGTGCCACTTGGGAGCCCTGTTGCATTTTTTTTCTAATACTGGTCAGGACACAGTAATCACACGACCAGACCGAATGTCTCTGAGACCTGATTCACACTTGACATAAACATGTATCCTGTGTGATCAGATCACAAGTGGAGCACTGAGGCTCATCACTTTCACATCTGGCAATATAAGTGCATCTTGTGATCACTTGTGATCAGATTTTATGTGTTGCTTCTGGCGGAGACAGGCTGTCGTTCAGGTTTATTACTTCAGTCGTCCTCTGCTTCATATCCCATCTAATGTACTTCTGTGGATTCTGTGTGATTGGAATGGGCGACTGAAAGGTGAATGAAGCTATGAAAAAAAAAATTTCTGATGTTATAGCATCATCTTTATCAATTACTTTGGCGGCAGAGCGCGCAACAAACAATGGCTTTCACGCATTAGATGTGAAGTCATGTCTGTGACACATGATGCTGCCACCCGCCTCTTTACGAACTGCTGCGCATGTGTTTTTGTGGGCGGCCCAACACACTGTGATTTGAAAGCGCTATCCGCCCCCGTGTACAAAGAACCTCACAGACGCCCATGATTGGCTGGTGACTGGGAAGTGAGCGTATGCCATCCCTCTCTTGTGTGAGAGCTCAGCCACTTAGCTCCCATGGACTCCCATTGCAGATGGCTGCAGCATCCAGCTGGATTTGAAAAGCTGTCCAGTCCTGATCCAGTCACCTGCCAAACATGACGTGAACACAGCCTGAGGCAATTCGACTTTAAATCATCTCGAATACTGGAGGTGAATTCAACCTGTCGTGCAGCAACTTTTATTTTTTAGCTAAGGGACTAAGCACAAGTATGACGTGGTGTTTAGATTTTTAAAAAGAGAACTTAAACGTGCTGATATGATGCACAAAGTGTTTAGTTATTTATTTATGTGTTTGTTTGAGCACAAGTTTTAGTGTTTTTAGTGAAGTGAATTTAGTGAATTCTGTACCCACATTATAAATGACTCCGCACTATACAGTCCTCAGCCAGCGTGTTTCGCTTTCTTTTGTAAATTTATTTATTCAGTGATTTGCAATTTGAATCCAAACCAGACCGTAAACAATCCAGTAAGGTTGAGTTTCACTCTGATTTGAACTTGATGGGTGTGAAAGCACTCTGAATACGCGGCATGCTGCTTTTTTTTTTGTTTTTTGGGGGGGATTTTTCCCTATTTTTCTCCCCTAATTTAGTCGTATCCAATTCCCACCCATCAACTTTTTGCCTTCTCTATCACACGACCACCACCGAACAGGGAGGGGCGTAAGCAAGCACGTGCCCCCCCAGCGTGACATGCAATGCTACCGCCCACCTCTTTTCGAACTGCTGCACATGTGTATTTGGGGGCGGCCTAACACACTCTGATGGAAAGCGCTATCCGCCCCCTCGTACGATGCAGGTAATGTTATTTAGAAGAAGGTGTGTCCTGTGCTGTCAATCACTGTCATGACACATCGGGCAGAGAGTGACAGTGTGACGGTGATGATATGTAATACGAGGTGTCCTTGATTTGTAAGCTGCGAATCCACACTCTTAGATCCGGGATTTACTGGTGAACTTTTTAGCTACACGTGGTCAGTGTATGTGTGTCTTTTTTTTACTCATCTCAGGCGACTGTGTACATAACTTAGGCTGAGCAAAGTGCATGCAGATTGCAGGAGCTGACAATCAGGTGTCTGTGCAGGAGAACAGGCGGTAGTACACACATTCAGAGACTTTGTACACTTGATCCCATTGCTACACTTTGCTTAATTAGCCTTATGGTAATGGTTGGATTGCAGCAGGAACTATTGCTGTGTTTATTATTATTATTATTATTAATTTTTACCAGTTTCTGAGTCATCTAGATTGGCCCTGACTCTTAAAATATTTGTGTGTGTCAGACTTTTGTGCTTGAATTAAATAAGAAGTTTGAGGAAACAGATTCAGCACTGTTAAATGATTTGGCTGTTTACTGAGATTCTTTTACATAGTTGCTAATACATCCTAAATGTTCCGAAAGTGCAGCGTGTGTATCCTAATGCAGTGCAGTGTATGGCAATATTTATCCGGAAATCTAATCCCTTGCTAATTGCATTAATTCTGAAAATGCATTTGGATTATTTCTTTGTGGAAACACACTTGAGATTAGTTTAGCCTGATAAGATTGTCTTGTATGAGATTACTGAGCTCCTGTGTTTCCTTTTTACTTTCTTGTTCTTTTTTTTTTTTTTTTTTTTTTTTGAGAAATCTTAAGGAGAAGGCCTGGCCGGACCCCACCTCACTTCACCTTTTGCCACCATGCAATGTAGTAAGACATCGTTTGCGAACTCTGTTTTACCTTCTTTTTTTTTGCTTGCATGCATGAAGTTCCAACCTGCTAAAATGAGTTAGATAGTATGCATTAGTCTGTTTGAAAAGGATGCCATTTGTAGCCCATCTTGTGAAACAAATCCAATATTAAGCTAAATTTACACTGGGGCCATGATGCCCATGATCTCCACGGTTTGATGACTGTGGGGAATCGTGGAGTCGAATTGCGATAATGTTGAGGGCACTTGGTGGAGTTGTGATGGCCTTGAGGGCACTTGGTGGAGTCGTGATGGCCTTGAGGGCACTTGGTGGAGTCGTGATGGCCTTGAGGGCACTTTGGTGGAGTCGTGATGGCCTTGAGGGCACTTTGGTGGAGTCATGATGGCCTTGAGGGCACTTGCTGGGATTGTGATGGCCTTGAGGGCACTTGCTGGGGTTGTGATGATCGTGACAAAATATTTGACTGTCAAAAATTTTACCGTGATTTATTACAATTTGATGCATATTGTGATAGAACATGAGAGCCGTAGTAGAGCATAACAGATCTTAATGCACCATCGTAGGAGATCTAGATGAACTTGGAAACACAATTCCTTCAAGTTTCGTCTCTTAAATGCACACTACGTCCTATTTATACCCCAATCATTCTGCAAGCATAATCATAAATTGTGGAGCTCCACGCTTTTTTGAATCATGGAGATTGTGGACATCGTGGCCTCAGTGTAAACCCATCATTAACAAAAATCTTTTGAAACAAATAAGAGATGGCAGATCTATACATAATGCTACATTTACATACATCAGGCAGGCATCTGCTTATTTACATGAACACATGGGGTTATTTTTATATCTATAGATGTTTGTATGTAAATTTAATGCAGAGCACTTACGTGGAACTGTTGGTTCAACATCATGCTTGTCCCACTTGTTGCAGTATGATGGCGAAGTATGAAGGTTGTTAAGTGTAGCATGTTTAATGGGTATGAACATGTACTATGTATGCAGGATTTTATTAGGGTTGTTTTTTAGATCTCAAAAATTAGAAAATTTAGAGGTTTTATGGCGGTCATTGATCGTTGATGACAAATATCACCGTGTCAGTATGATGTTACCGCGGTCCAACACGGTTTGTAACCATGCTGAACCGCAGTCAGAATCGTCCCCGTGTAAGGCCAGCTTTACAAAATATCGACTTATAAATAGTTTCATGGTGATGTAATGAGATGCCCCAGAGCAACTGTCTGTTATACTTAAGAACGGTTGGTTATAATGAAATAACAGATAGCAAAAAATGAGCTGTGTACTAAAGAAACACTAACGTATTAGAACATGCACATTTCATATAAACTGGTGATTTGCCTTAAAGCCATAGCTGGTGTTGCTACTTGCTGTGTTATGGAAAATTAATCAACTCTGGGCAAATAAAAAATATTTAGTTTAATAGCACTGTGGTGAATAAAAGTAATGTCTTCATTTCTCAACCCGCTCTGACCAAAACATACCTTGTGTAGTTTGTGTTTTAAAAAAAAAATCACTTCTGTGATAAAGGTCAGCGGCGAAATGTGTCAAGTTGTTGAAATGCTTAGGATGTGTGTGTGAGAGTAGTTATAATTCATACATGTCACCTTTACAAAGCCCAAGGACACTTTAGGAAGGTAATCTCATTTATTGTGTGCTGAATGTATCTCTCTCTCTCTCTCTCTCTCTCTCTCTCTCTCTCGGGTTTACAGTGGCGGTCTCCTGATCAGGCGTGTGTAAGATCGTCCACTCATCATCCATCTGATTGGCTGAAGTTCATTTCTCTGGTGGTAGTCGAGAGCAGCTCCTCTGCTGAGTGCTGCTGGGGATCATGAGCACACTTAGATAGGGAGGGGCGGGACTCCTGACCTAAGCATGTAAGTCTTTGTGTTTTGTTGTACACAGACATGATGTACACTGTACAGAACAGTATGGCACATATAATATAGAATAACATGACAGGCAAATGCATGTAACCTGTTACCGTTAAAATGCCACATGCTAATTATCCTTCACCTCCGCTCTGTGGTTCTCACGGTGTCATGTTTAATCTGATTCAGCTGAGACACACTAGAATCACACATCTGTGAATTATACTCTGGAGCTGAGATTGGAGTAAATGACTGGTATAAACAGCACTGGGGGATGTGATTATATATCAATATCACCTTTATATAATTCAAATCATAAAATACTTCTTTTCTTTTATGACAGTATTCATGCCGTGACATCTTTATTATAGTATTATTATTATTGAATAATGATTACAGGATGGCTCCATGAAAATCGCAGGTTTCAATCCGGGTTGACGTGGACATCCACGGCCGGGAGTCCATGGGACCAAATTGGCCGAGCTCCCATGGGAGGATACGAGAATACACTTTCCTCACTATCACTTGTAATGGTCATTGGCGCATGAGGGATCATTTTAAATTGAGAAGCAAGTAGGCACGGTTGTCAAGACTAGCCTTGTCAGTAACGACAAAAGGGGGTCCATGGCACTTTCCGTCTGATTGTGTTTCATCGGCCCGGATTGCACATGCAAAGCAGTGTGTAAAGAGGCGGGTGGCAGCATCATGAGTCACGGAGGGGGCATGTGCTTGTTTACTCCCCTCCCTGGTTGGTGGTGGTCACAGGTGATGGGGAGACAATACTTGATGGGCTTTGGCTAAAATACAGGGAAGAATCACAAACTGGCAGAAAACAGATCAGTTAATGATTGAATGTTTAAAATGTACTATTTTTTTAATTAAAAAATAATAACATGACAATGCAACCCTGAGTGTTTTTGAACCCAGACAGGTTTTAATATTTTATTTATACATTTTACCAAAAATCAACACTATTGTATTTTCTTTAGTTTTATTGACTTTTCTTTAATCATAAAAAAAATATTTGGTTGATCACCACTGCCAAGGTTATTATGTTTTACCCAAGGTTTGTGTGTGTATTTGTTAGCAGGATTACACTGTTTCTGCCAGATGTAGGGCTTTGGACAAGGAAGACTCCATTAGATGTTGAAAATTGGATTAAATTTTGTATCCGGGAATTCTTTAAAGGTTTATTTACCATTGTGAGATTTTTAGATATTTTTTTTTTTTGGTTCTTTTGAGCTGGGCTGGGTGGAGGTTTGCGCTCTGAGTACGCTTGTTCAAGTCTTATTTTCCCAATAAGTAACTACTGCATATCAGTGACGACACATGTAAATGAAAGCAAAGATATGTTTGTAAATTTATATCGGTTTAAAATGTTTCTGTAATCAAACTATTTGGGATTTATTTGGTGAGGTCCAGTAAAAGTCCTGATGTGACACATCTGTTTGGTTATTGAGTGATGCAGAAAACAATCAGATGTACTTTGTTTAATAGCGCCTTTGAAAGATGACCTGCAAATTTCGTTAATACCGTTTGCGTCCCAGATTAGTCATTCTGCAGTGTTGCCGAACAGCTTTCTAGCGTCTGGAAGCTTTGATTAAAATCTCACTGTGAGTGTTGGTATGCCACCCGTCTAAAATTCTCTAAGAGGAGGATTGCGGTGTTGGGCTTGAGATTGGTGTCATACACCATTGTCCTACCACCCTATCTTTTATTGCTTGATGATGGTGTTGTCTGTCGCTGTAGAAGGAAGCGTTACTAAACTGATGTCAGAACTGTAAATAAATGTGTAACAGTAGTGTAGCTTTAGTTTCCCAGTGCCAGTTTATCATATAGCTGTAACTAAGCTCGCAGTGATTAAATAAAAATCACAGACTATGCAAAAATAATTTTTTTGGTCCTGTCACTCAACACTTTAAGAAATAGCTGGTATGAGAGCAACATGCTCAACGTCCTCACGACAAACTCGTTATTAATCATCAGTGAGCTTGTGACTTGTGCTGTAAAGTTTATAAAGTTTGCCAAGTACTTGTGTGGCATTACAATACTGGTGTGATCCAGATTTGTAGCTTGAACAAAAATGAGTTGTCTGAAAAATAAAAGTAGTAGTTATAGTGATATCTGTGGAGA